>JAESVK010000826.1:779178-795375 GCA_017140935.1 Hamamelis virginiana
TTGTTTGATGAACAGAGTTTCTTTTGACTTTGGTGTTGTAGTCTCAATATCTTCATAGTTCACCTATTGTGCTTCTTCCCAATATTCCAAATGGTGCAAAGAGGATCAGCCTCCAAGACTCTGACATCTTCTTCATCTTTAACTTTCCACCCTCTAGAGTCTAGCCAGGCCCTCAAAGAAAACAACAACACCAAACACACTTCAAGAAGTGCCAAATAAAACTCCGCATCTCTCTTAAATGAATAAAACTTGTTAAAAATTAAACTAAATTTGCCTCCAGCTCCCTGTCATTAAACAATTTACCGACTCAGGCTGCAAGTACATAGCACCTCTTGTCCACTAAGCGTCATCCTCCACCCAAGCATCCTTGTCTCTAGCTATCCTAAATAGCTCAGGAAGCTACACTCTAAAAGGGGGAACCCCCACAAAATATATTGTGCCAAAATGTGACTGTTGAACCCCTCCTCATGGTGAATGAAACTTCTTACTTGAAATTCTCTAACCCCTTCTAAGTTCTAACTCCTTTCCAAACAAAAACCGAAGGCCCTCCAACATCCTTGGACAACCAGTACCCTCTTTCACCCCCATATTTCCACATAAACTTTCCTCCATGTGTTATTTTTTCTCCAGAGTGGGCAAAGCTACTGGTCGTGAACAGGAAGCAAGTGTCATTGGGATATTATCAAAAGTTCAAAACTGCTTCCCCTTTTCTACCTTCCCCAAGCAGCCAAGCTGCATAATTAGCCTGCCTATACAGTAATGTAATGCACCACAAAGCTTATTGATTCTTAAGGGAAGGATTAAACTGTTAAAGTGTAGTCCTCAACTATCAACGCGTAAATGGGATGTTAGTAGAAGACTAGGAACCTCCATCGAGTATTAACAGAGTTCTATACTTCTATTGCCATTCAAGCATCCTCCATCAATGAAAATATCACACAAATCGTGACTGCAAGACTGTCAGACATTACTTTAAAAATTCAGCGCTTCATCAAGCAGCAAAGCGCACATTTTACTCAAGCAGCAATCAAAAGAGCTATTCAACACAAAATCAGAAGAGGCAAGCTACTGATGACTCCATAACATCACCCCATGAGCTAAAAAAATATTATACAAACAATAAAACATGTTGAAACTCAAAAATCACTCCAGATCAATGCTTGGGACAGTAAAACCAGATCAAACCAAAAGGGAAAAAAAAAAAAAAGTATTGGAGGCTAATGTAGAACCTAAAAACTGTATCAGTTCATCAAAACTAAATCTCAATTTGAAGACGATGATACTATTAAAGGTGAAAGATTGAACCTTGAAGGAGATGAAACGAAGTCTTGGCGTGTCGGAGGAGCACTATCTCGGCCGCCAGACGACGACGGTGCCGGAGACGACGGTGCGGACGGAGGATGCGATAGGCCGACCTTCTCCTTGATGTCCTTAAGCAATGTCACCCATTTCATCGTTTTCCCCGATTTCTTAAACATGTGATTATTGAGTTTCTCATCCGACGACTCTCCCCTCCTCCGTCGTCCGATCAAACTCAGGCTGTTATAGTAAATTACCAGATCCAAACCTTCTAGAACGATCTAGAAGGATTTCGTAGCCCAGTACCTCAATCTCCCCAAAATCTCCAAATCTCTCCACCAGAAAAATTTTAAAAAAAATTAAAATGAAAATTTGTGTAAATATATCTATGTGTGTATGTGTATATATATCTATACGTATATGTATATAACAAATCGATCGAAGTCAATTGAGGATTAAGAGCAGCAGGATCTGAAAATTAATCGTTAAAAAAAAAATGGCTGTTGCTGCTCGGGAATCTGTATCTTTTCCTCAACTGATTTTTCAGCTCTGTTTCCTTTTCTCGGAAAATCTTTTTTAGCCCTAAAAAATAGGACTGCTAAACAGAACGCGACTTCGGTTGGGAAAGAAAGGCAAAGAAGGGAACTCTCTCTCTCTCTCTCTCTGTCTCTGTGCCTGATTTCGGACGACCTCTCCGCGCCTTGTTTCGCGCTTCTATATCCTCCTCTTTCTCTCTCTAAAAAAACTCTCTCTACACTTTCTCCCCCTCTGACTCTTTTGCCACGTCAGCGTGGGATCCACGATTCCGAAGATATCCACGTGGCGCCTCGGATGCACTGACCAGACGTGTGAGCCTGTCTCTCTCCACTCTCTCTCTCTAATCTCTGATTATGGTCTCTGCAAATGGGAGTTAAAACAATTTTTGTTTAATGGGGAAGGCGTTTTTTGGGTGTCTCTTTGCTGCATTTGGGCTCTGTCTCTCTCTCTATATGCCTGGGTGTATTTGTTTGCTGTTATAGTGCAAGACATTTAACACCTGATGTAACCTAACTCATGAATTCATGGTAAATAGATACCATGTAGCTTTCTTGAGGGTGTGAATATCTATTAATTAGAAATCTAACAAGTTGTTTTGGAACATTAAAAGCAGGGAAAATACTTCAATTATTGATTTAAAAATGAAGTTGTCCTCACATGTGCCCTAACCATTACTCCACATTGTTACTATTTTTATTGGATTTCCCAATGAATTTTAATAACAAATTTGTTATCTCGTCAATATTTTACTAGAATTGTCATTTTGCTTGTATAATTTATGGCTTGAACAGCTGAATTAAATAATCCAGTACCTAGCTTGCATCGATACAACAAAATCACGAAAATTAATGATGAATGTAAGCATTGTGTAACAATTCTTTCTTTCTGTTTTTTTGTTGGAGATTGGTTTAGGATTGAGAAGTTTCAGTGCAGCCATGCAATTTTGGCCCTTTATGACCTTCCAATTGATTTTTTTTTCAAAAATGACCTATTGGTTAATTTGATTTAGACAGTGGAGTTGTTCCATTGTGGCAATCTCCATGTTAGATATGTGCTCTTTAATTTTTCTTAATTTACTATTTAGTTTTTCCTTCTACTAAATGGATTAAGACAATAGGAGCTCAAAATGTGTGAAAAATTACATATATAGGTAGTTGTTTTCTTACGAGAATGTGCTAAAATGAAATATATACAAACATTACTTGTAAGCCATTTGATCGAAAATCGCGAAAGCGATTAGATCACAGAGCATGCCCCTAATTATAATAGGGACATTCAATAGAACTAGCAACATTGACATTTACAAAAGTTATTTCAAGAGGTACTCATAAAAAATTTCTCTCTTTATATATATTCCTTATATGAAAATTTGGCTTTTTGGCCAATGTAAAGTGAGTATTCTGAAAAACTGACCGTTTAATTTAATATTATTCCTATGTATGGCAGGTATGCCAAAAATTATAGTGATCGGACCATTGATTTCTTAAATACAATTTGTGAAAAATTAAATACCTATTTAATGCTTATCCGTCTGTGTTTCAGAAATCAGTGGTCCGATCACTGTAATTTTTGGCATGCCTGTCATACATGGGAAGAATATTAAATCAAACGGTCAATTTTTCAAAATACTCATTTTACATTAGCCAAAAGGCTAAATCCTCATATAAGAAAGTCCTCACAGGAACGAGACTCATATATATATATATATATATATATATATATAGACATTAACTGCAAAGAGGCTAGTGACTTTACAAGTGTTTAAAGATACGTTTGAAAATATATGTACATATATCATGCATTCCAATTTGGCTAATTTATGCATGTTTTTCAATGAGTGGAGTCGCATTTTAATATAATATTAAACCAAAAAAAAAAGAGTTTGTATTGTGATTTTATACAATTGTGGTAGAATCATTACACTAATTCAAAATTCAAACCAAAATAGGCAAGTGAAATTGAAAGCAAAGTAGGTGAAATTGGAATCTGACATGAGACCTAATTTAAAGCTAGGTTGCAGTAAAGAGAAGGAATTTTACCCTATTAGTGGTATAGACAGGTATAGCAAAATAGTTCAAGTAGATTAGGTCAATTTACAACACCTCATTTTGATTTTTTCTTTCAATTGAAGTGAGGAGGAAGAGGTTAGGTGAGAAATGAGAATGAGTCTTTTGTATTGTGGAAGCCTTCAAAATAAGACAATTCAAGAGTATGAAATGATTTAATATTCTGTGTTTCAATTATATATCTTTCGTACGTGTAATTTTTCTTCTATACTAAGTATATGCAAGCAACAGTAACGTGTATTTATATGGGGTGAAGTGGTCACGGATATCTTATCCACTTATCAATGAATTAAGGGTACCTTTAATGTTTTGGTTCAATTTTTTCTTTTTTCTTTTATATATATTTTTTTTCAAGTAATGAAGTGTTTGAACTGTCAATGTCTGACTAATTCCTGCTTCCTATACTAGGCCACCGCCCCATGGGATCATATAACATCTGGATTACTAACTTTAACTCGTAGCTGACCAAGAGAGTTTGGCTCGTTTCAGTTGGTCTAATTTAAAATGATGTGAAAGCGTATCAATATTCATTTATTAATATTAGGGAGAATTGGGATACATAAGAATAAGTTTCTATCATCCATTCATATGATGTTATCATCTATTTAATATATCAATATAGTTGCTAGTAGGAGAAGAAGAGGAACAGCACGCACCTAACCTCCTTTATGAAATTCTAATTATGTAATCATGACAACTTAGTGCCATGATAAAAGTGTTTTAAATCCCGGATTGTTCATCGAACAGGAAAAGTTACGGAATTAAGGATCAACCGGTTCAACCGTCGAGTCAATCAGGTTGAACTGTAACGTCATCGTGACGCTATAAATATATTATTATTTATTTATTAGAATAAAAGTTGTAAATGATTCAAAATATAAATTTTTTAAAAATATTTGTACAATCAATTCATATATTTGAATTTATGTGCAGTCATCAAAATAGAAAATTGATAATTACTATTTATCAATCTTTATTATATATAATTTTTAAAATGCAATATAAGAATACTGTATTATTAAATTAGGTATTTGGGTTTCTTTTTGCTATTTGGGATTTTTTTAGACTAATTTGCTTTTTTAGGGTTATTGGTTTTAAGAGATTTTTAAAAAATTGGGGTATTTTAGTTATTTTAGCACCTTTAAAAAAAAAAGGCCCAATTCTTTTAACCGGGTTGATCGGGTTTTACAAAATAGAGCGGCTTTTTGAATTTAATGAGATTTTGTAGGTTAAACCAACCGGAGAGAGGACCAGTTCACTATTTAACCGACCGGGCCGGTCCGGGTTTAGTAACATTGCATGATAATTGAAGTAACATATCACAACGGTTGATATGCATTTGATGTGTCATATCATGTCAGCTATTTATTCATATTGCATAGATATAATATTTGTCGTATCATTCAATGAGTGAATGATAAAAAATTCAAATGCACATACTAAATAATATGCGATAAAGTCCATAGTCGACAATACCAAAATTTAAAATTGATTCCTGCTTTCATCAGAATTTTGGGATTTTAAGAAAAATAAAAAAAGTTGCATCACTGCACCATTATATAATTCATAAGTTGAATGGACTTTCATATAAAATAAATGGATTGATATTCTAATTCACTAGTTCAAACTTCAAAGTGTGTGACCAAAGGTTTATTAAAATATGTTTATTAAAATATATATAATAATAAGAAAGACATAGTTGCAATGAATTATGATGTTTTGATACAAATCGCATAGTAGGAAGTAGATTATTACAATGTCTAAATATAATAATCACACATTCAAGTCGCATCATGCCATGTCTCCATCTCTCCTTCCCCGCGTCCGATTACGAAGTCTAATTTCCCGCCAATCTCGTGGTTTGCTTAGTTGTGGCCTGCCAAATTTGAGGATTGCTTTGCCCCACTCGCACCTGACACGCGCCATAACTATGTGTGAATAAAAAACACTTCACCCAAAAGTTTTGGTCATACAGGTCATCTATTATAAGATGCATTTTATGAAATTTTGCGTAAGCTGATTTATATAGAGTCAAATACAGAACAACAGATTTTAAAAAGTTGACCGTTTGATGAGATGAACTATTTGTGAAATTCATTTTCGTCAGTCATCCAACAATCAATTTCTGAAAAACACCGCACTGAAAATTTTTCGACTTTTTTATTTTTTGAAATTCCACTAGTTTAATTTTTCAGTTGGTTTTTTTAGGAACTAACCGTTGGATCACCGTGATTTTTTACAGAATTAAAATTCACGAAGAATTTATCTAATTTAACAAATAGCTTTTTAAAATCTAGTTAGCTTTTGGCTCAATAATAATCACTTCACACAAAATTATATAAATATACCTTCTAATAGAAGCATGTGGGATTAAGCCTTTCTCGTTTGAGCTTAATCCGAGCATGCACGCACTACGTAACGAAAGTGGCGTAGGAATGTTTATTTTTTTGGATAATTTTTGTTAAAAAAATGGATATTTAATATTTGTGATGGGTCCCAAGAGCGCCTCGCGGAGATCGTGAAAGTGGGACCCATTCTTTGATTGTTTTGAATGTGAAAAGAGAAAGAAAAAGTGGAATTGAGGAATGAGGAGGGCCTAGCTCTTTTCAATTTGCTGACTTTTGAATTATTTTCGAATTTTATTCAGTCTAGAAAAAAATTTAAAAAGTGGTTTGAGTGTTTCAATTTTCAATCCAAACTGTATTGGACCTGGCATTCCTTTTCAGGGGTCTTTATTCCTAAATGATGTAATGTTTGATATAGTCCAGATCATGTAATTAAGGATGTTCTTTCTTTTTTTTTATTTTTTTTATTTTTTTTTATTATCGATTCATTTTCGTTAAGATACGTGTTTTGAAAAACCAACCATTTGATGAGATAATTTTCATATGTATGTCATGTTTTTCAAAAATTATAGTGATTCGATGATTGGTTTTTAAAATACATATATTTAAACAAATATGACAGTATCAAACCATAAATACTGTTAGAGTGTTTTACGGATTGTATTTTGAAAATTGATTGTCGGATGTCTATAAGTTTTGGCAAACATGTCGTTTTATAAAAACATTATCTAATCCAACAATCAATTTTCCAAATACATGTCCTATGGCTCTCATAAAGGGTGAGCTAACGATAAATTAGGTAATGACGTCCTTACATGATCAAAATTCATATTTGATAAATTTTAAAATTCAATAAATTAAAAATGAATTTAATTAAATTTTATTCTACACCATTTATGTAAAAGTACGTTTATTGAAAAATATGTTATTGCATGTTTCTCATAAAAGCACCTAAAAACTCTAACTGCTAAAAACTGATATAGTTTTTCTCGATGACATAATTAAAAAATTGACCATTGGATCACTATGATTTTTTGCAAACCTAATATATATATATGCATAGTATCTAATCTAACGATCAGTTTTTCAAAAAATAAGAATCCCACAAATACCTCTAAGATTCATGCTGACTTTAGCATGTGCTGATAGGATCATTTATATATATATATTAAACATGTGCCATCATCTTTCACACAAAAGCGCCTAAATGAAAAAATAATATATTTTTTTTTTACTGGAACAAAGAGATCATATATTTTTCATATATACTTTATTTTAAAAAGCACATAAAAATATAAACATAAACCCACCCAAACAAGGCCTTAGTAAGTTTATTTTTTTCTACTAACCATTTCAATCTCTTACAAAAACAAAACATAATTTTTTTTCTAGATTAATTGTAAACTGGTTTATATATAAATCATATAGCAATAAAGATTGGATCTAACGGTTCTAACCTAATCTAATTTTTAGAGTTCTCCAATAAACCCCAACATGCATTAAGGAAATATACTTTCATATGCTCGAGTGTGATCTTACTCCCCTAATAATGAGAATATATCATACACGTCAGTAGATCAACAGATTAAAACTTATAAGTAGAGAAAAAAAAGTATAAATATTAATAATAATCATGAGATTTAAAAAAAAAGTACTAGTATTAATGTATTTTTTTTAATATACTTTTTTAAGCAATGAAATAAACCATATCTTACATAATACCCTTTTCATTTTTAGATCATGATTAAACCCCCCAACTTTCTCCTCATGCAAGGGATCGGAGAGAGATAATACCTAAATTATATATATTTATCCATTAATCAAATAATCAAATCTTGAAACTTTATAACCGCACATCACACAATAATAATATTATCCGCTTTACCCGCATGTTTAAGGCAAGTGTTCATACATACATGCACATTCAAGTGACAAATATACTCTCTTTTTTCCCGGGTTGTACGTTCTTTAAAATGCATTACTATCAAGTAACGTATGATTAATTATTTTTAAGTACAGGAGTTTTGGATTATGAACACAATCACTTAACACATATCCAAAATTGCCATTTGAAGACAATTCAAAATTGCCCCATTAAAATCTTGGCTATGCCCCCTTGGCTAGCAACAATTTAGTGGAGTCATGGAGTGAGTAGTGGATATGAAGTGATATTGGAACAGAAAGGCAGTGAAAAAGGTGGTGGTAAAATGGTTGAGTGTGTTAAATGATGATGATAATATTGGATGCAGGTAGTAATTTAAGATTTATAGTAAATGGTGGAAGGTAACAAGAGCGGTGGTGGAGACATGAATGAACTGTGTTACTTTTTTGGGTAGTGAGATAGAAGGACCATAAATGGTGGTTAAATGGAGATGATGTTGGCACACGGGTGGTCGGTGCATGAGAGAGAGAGACCTAGGGTTAGGGTTAGGGTTATTTTATTTTTGTTTTTGTAACAATTATAGAAGGCTAAATGCCAACTTCTGCATGCCAAGAAGTATATATAGAAGCTGCACCAAATGCTACCTAAGTCATTATTATTTTTTTAGGAGAGATCGATACTCCATATTTGATATATTTTATCATTTAGCTAACATGTAATCCCATTTAAATTTCAAAATAATGTTAAATAATATTAGAGTAATAATAAAATTAAACTTGTAAAATTTTAAAAATAAATATAAAACATTAAAAATATATATTAAATATTAGCTAAAGATAAATACTTGCTATTAGGTTTAATTTAGATTATATGTCTTCACATAAATCCAACTTCTATATTAAGGATGAAAAAATTAATCCAAAAGTTAAGTAGTAATTCAGAATAATAATAATAATATTAAAAAGTTAAAAAAGTACGTCTAATTAGACGTATTTATTATTAAGAGAATATATATATATATATAGCATTACAATTTTTTTATGGTATTTGTGTGTTTCCAAGTACTTGAATTAAAAAATTATCTGATAAAAATTGAAATTCATGCCACTAGATCTGCACACCATTAATCCTACATAATCAGTTGAAATTTTGTAAATTCAAGAGTCTAGAAAATATTTATAATTTAAAACTTCAAAAAAATGGTATATATATAGAGAGTCTGATGTTATCAACCATACATCATTTTATCTAAAATCACCTAAAAACACAAATCTTTTGATTGTCATTCACTTAATGCATGATTCATCTTAAGATTCCAATCCAATAACTCAAGGGTCATAGCTGATTTTAATTAAAATGAGGTATTATATATATATATATATATATATATATATATATATAATATGGAAAAGAAAATGAACACACAGATTATACATTATTATTCTTATCCGAATAACCTTTGTGGTATAACTTGTAGCACAAGGTATTAAAGGAGACAGATACTTTCATACGACAACAAATTAAAGTTTCAAAAAATCATGATGGGGAGCAGCCGGAAGTGGAAATTTTACAATTTCTAGAAATTTCCTTGAGCAGGAAGCTAGTCAATATTTAATCCTGAGTTATAACACCATGTTAATCATAATATATGATATAATAATAATATAATAATCTATTCATACTTCATTGTCGGGGTTCACGCGTTTTGAAACTTTGGAGATTATATATTATGACCTCAACACGTGGCCACGTGGCAAGTGAATTGGCCCACGTCCAAACTTTAACCCAAGAACTCGGGGCAATCAGCAAATTTCAAATACATGCACCAAATTACTTAACCCAAGTTTAGCCGGTCCAAACCCTCATCACCCAAAGAGTCATGTATTTTTATTCTACAGTGCTATATATTTTTAAAATTTATTCAAAAAAAAAAAAATATTCAAAATGAATTCCAGTCAACCGCCACATCATTTGGGAATATATTTTTGGGATAATTTTTTTAAAATATATAATATTTTGCATTCTTATTTTTAAGAGAGAGATTTCAAATTCGGATATACAGAAGTGTATTGATGTCTGTTTGTTAACATTGAGAATTTGGAGACATGAACTTCCATTGTTTGAATGAAAAAAAAAAAAAAAAAAACCCTCTCACTGACCCAACAGAATCAGGCCTTAAGGAGTTGTTAGAAGTAATAAAATTTGGTGAATTAGCCAATGGGCCTTGGCTCATAAGGCATGGGATGGGGTGGGTTAGTTTAGGTACAGATTTAATTTCTCCATTTTTTTATGTAACAAAAAAAAAAAATTTGCCCTCTTGAACTATTATAGTGTTACACATTGCTCCCTTATGGTTTTAATTGCAACACATTATCCACCTATAGTTTCAAAATGTGACAAATAATACTGTTTCCTCTATTGACTCGCAGTGAAATAGATAAATAATAATTGATAGACTATCAATAAAACCCTAGTGATGGAGAATTAAGAGTGAAACTATAGAGGGGTAAATGGACATAGTGATTAAAAATTTGGTTTTGCAATCAGGAATAAATATGCCAACTATTATTTGTGTGTTCTAATACTGATCAAAAGACATAATAATGGTGTTATTTGTCACATTTTAAAACTATAGGGGGGGAATATGTTGCAAGTAAAACCATAGGAGGAAATGTGCAATCCAGTGGTAGTTCAGATGGCAAAATCTATTTTTTTCCAAAAAAAAAAAAATGATGAATTAATAAAGACGAGTCTAATCAGTTTAAATATCATGATTATTCTGTAAATTTATTTTTCACATATAAATTTTTTTAACTTTACGCAAAAGAGTATAATAGAATTAATTTTTTTTAACTAACTATGACTTTATTTATTTATTAAAAAAAATAAAATCGCTCTGAATTGGGTTAGGTTCACTCGCATACTATTATCTAAAAAAAAAAACAAAGAATATATAAGAGATTGTTTGAAAATTAAAAAAATTAAATTAGGTTAGGTTCAAGGGTGAGTTTGGTGAATAAAAACCCATGGCACCAAATAAAGGGCACAAGATCGAGTTGTGAAGGGAGGGAAAGGAAAGGAGAGATCGTGGGAAAGCAAGGCTACAAAATGCCAGCTAATAAGATGAAATGCAATTGATTTGCGAATGAGAGATGGCAAAGAAAGGGCACTGCACAATGCACATGAATAAGAGATTGTGATCGATCGACGAGGACAAAATGATTGTACTTGACAAAATATGAGGCTGAATTCGCGGGAAAATGTACAGAAGATCAACTAACTATAGGACCACAATGTACAGAAGATCAACTAACTATAGGACCACTTCATTCAGCATCATCCATCTCAAATATTTTAGGCACCATTATCTCTTGACTTGGGCTTCTTCAATTTTTTTAAAAAAATAAAAATTATATATAATTTTACATTTTTAACTTAAACCGATTTTACATATTGCATCCCTGTAGTTTATTTTCAAACACTTTTTGACCCTATATAGTTTTAATTTATGGCATTTTTCGTACTTACTGTCAGTAAATTTAATGTGCAATATTTAGTTTTGCTAAAGTGTTATTATTAGCGAAAATTATACTAGTAGAATGTTGGCAACATAAAGTAATTTTTGATCAAATTTGGTATTTTTTTTTCTCTATTTGGATTACACAAACAAAATAAATTCACCAAAAATAATATATTAATTAGAAAACTACGAAAAATTATGGGATGATAAAAAATGATCCTAAGATGTCCCAGAAATTTGTATCGTTCGCTACTCTGTTTTCTCACACACAGAAAAAGGAAAAAAGAAGAAGAAGAAGAAAGAGAATAAGTTTGCTGAGATAATTCTTTTATCAAAGAATCAAACACTTGACTGATAGAACGACGAAAAGTGCCATAAATCAAAACTATAGGAGCAAGTGTAATGTGTAAAATCAGTATAAGTTAAAAGGGTAAAACGTAACTTTCCTTTCCTTTCCTTTTTCTCTTTTTTATTTTATTTATTTTTTTAATTTTAAAATTTTCATACATATAGCACACTTGAATAGTGCTGCTAAGCTATCCCCACCTGCCTAGGGTCACTTCATGTGATTGTCCCATTCTATTTGTATCCTTCCTGCTGGTTAAGTGGAATGATGGTAAAATGAATTCACCCATTTCAAGTTCTAAATGGGACATATAGTTGATGCTTTTTGGTATTTACACTTGCTGTAAAAAATAGGGTTTTCCATTAAAAAAACAGCAACATAAAAGAAATCAAGCCATATAATAAAAACATTTCCTACAATGAAATAAGCTCATCCTCAGCATTCCTGTAATCAAGCAACTGGCTCAATTTTTTTAGTATTAAAGGAATTAAAGAAGAGTAACAAATGCACATGAAGACAAGCTCCTAGTGAAAAAGGTTACAGAAGAGAGACAAGGAGCCCTTCTCACCATGGCCTTAAAAATTGTAAGAGAGCTAGCTCAATTGTTGATTTATTAAAGATTACCCACACAAACCATACAAAGAAATAAAAAAGCTAGAGACGATCAATTTTGAAGTTTAATTAAATTCAAACTCTGTTATATGCAACCGATTCGCTAAACAGGCGGCGAATGTACACTGCTTGAAGTCCACTGGCAGCGGCCAACAATATGTACTCTGTCACTGTGTAGAAGACGACTCGATTTCGAGTGCTCTCATTAGCTGCAATGAGATTAGGAAAAGTAATTAACTTGATATCAGAGAATAACATGGATAAAGCTGCAGCATTCTGCAGAAGAGGCAAACTTTGGCAAATCCTTAAATTAATACATTGGGTATGACATGGAAATGTAGTCCTTTTTAAAGTAAGTACCAACAAAGAATAGACATCAAATGGATCCTTTAAAAAAGTTTTCTATATATGAGCTTAGGGTCCCAAACATATACTATTAGAGGTGAAATATGTGGCTAAGGTTGATTGTAATACAAATATATATATATATATAGGTCAGGATCGCTTGATATAGTTTTTACTCCTAATTTGATATGCAATTGGCAAAACCTAGCATAGAATAGGTATTTTGAGAAACCGACCGTTGTATTATATGATATCCTTATAGACATCATATAAACCAAAAATCACATTGATCCAATGACTACTTTTTTAAAAAATATCACAGTTTTAAGATAAACTGTAAAAAATTATGTGTAACTGTCACAATTGTTTTTTTGGATCAATGTGATTTTTGACATATATAACGTATATAAGCAGAATATCTAATCTAACAGTCGATTTCTCAAAATATTTATCCCAAATTAAGAGTAAAAATTGTATCAAGAGATCCTGTACCTATATGTATATATGACTCAGTATTCCATCAATAGAAAGTTGTTGCAGGTCTTGCAGGTATTCTGCCCTTTTCATTCACAAAGCCAAGCAATGACCATGTGATATGCCTTTTTATCTTTTTTATCTTTTTTTCATACTAATAAAATCACCATCACTGCCATTGCTACTGTTACCATCTCTTCCTCTGCCATTACTTACCACACCACTAAACTACTGTTGTTGGTATTGCCATCATTACCACAACCAAACTTGCCTTTGAAAAACAAAAATAAATAAAAATAAATTATAATTTGTAAAATATTATGTTGAATAATACATTCGATCCTACATTGTCACACAAAATCTTAACATAGTTTCATGGATCATGTTTCTCTTACACCTTATTTTGACACTTATATTTACACATCATTTTCAAAACACTATCTATAATAAATATTTTAATAAATTGACCTTTGGATTCAATACCTTCCTTATGCATGTCATGTATATCAAAAATCACAATGATCCAACGGATGAATTTTAAGAAATATCAATATAAAAAACTGTGATATTTGTAATTAATAAAAAAATATAATAGCTCTTCACAATAATATTTTTCAAAAACTAATTGTTGGATCACTTTGAATTTTTTCATACATGACAAAGATAATATAAGTATCTAATCTAACAGTCAATTTCTCAAAATATTCGACCTACAGTGATATTTTGAAAAAGATGTATAAACATAGATGTCAAGATAAGGTGTGAAGGTAAAATGACCCTAATTTCATATACTTGGTTGGGCCTCTCAACTCTTGACTCTTGAGCTTAAGTTTAGAATTGAATGCTTCAATATATTACATATTTTTACCCACTAATTACCAAATTGGCTTTTCCCTGATTGTTGAAAGAAACTGGGCATTTATTTCCTATGGCTATGAAGTCATGAATTCATTTATTCTCTCTCTCTCTCTCTCTCTCTCTCATCCAACTATGGAATTTAAACACATTCACACATATTCAGGGGGCAGAGAGAGAACTTACTGAACCGATGTGTCACTTCCCGTGCTTTCAAATATCTTTGTTCTGCTGTAACACTCTCCAGTGCCTCTCTGAGTTCAGCAATCTTAACATTTATAGGGTACAAATGTTCTGTACATCACAAAACAAAGCTGAATAATATGATGATGAAGTTGTAGTAAAAAGTAGTAGTAGGCATAGTTATTAAAGGCGCAAGGCACATCCTAGGCGCAAAGAAATCCTAGGGCCTAGGTGCAGGGCAAAAAAAAAAAGCACGGACATGAGAAAAGTGACATGTACATTTTAATAAAACTAATATTAAAATATTTGATTAAATGCAACTAACAAAAATAAATCAATTTACACAAACATTTGAATGCTCTCATTTTATGGCCTATAAGCTTCATTGGTTTTTATTTTTACTTTCTAGTTCAAGTTGGCCAATTTTATAATTCCAACTCTATCTCAAGTTAATGGAGTCATGAATGATCAATTTTGTTTAATTTGTAATATGATACAATCATACAGAATACAGATTCAACCTTGTCTGCTTTAAAGGCAGAGCATATAATAGAGCTAAAAGAAAAAACAAACAGAGATATGCATGGTAAAGCGACCTGAGAACTTAGGTCTTTTGATTTTCTTTACTTTATTTGTTTCTGACTTCCTTTTACTCTTTATTTTTTTTTAATAGTTGATGACTCAGATAAGATGGTTGATCCAATCTAGTTGCTGGAAAATGAAAAGCATAAGACTTCAATAAAAAAGAGAGAGTTATAAATGCTTTAATTCCTCAGGCGTGCCTTGATAGGGACTCGCGCCGGGGAAAAAGTCGCGCCTAGGCATGCCTTTTTTGAGCCCGGAAGACCTCGCCTAGCCTAGCCCTAGGCAAAGCCCATAGGTTGAGGCCCCAGGATCGCCTTAGACGCCCTTTTAACAACTATGGTAGTAGGAGGAGAATAAGAATAACAAGAAGAAGAAAAGTCTCAGTTATGTTCTGCCATATATGCTACTCTCAAAAACAGAACATAACTGATAAAGTGTAAAAATAAACTATAAAGCACCTAACAAACAGAAAATGCCACCAAGATGCAGAATAATTGAACTAACCATCTTGAGCAAATTCATGCTTATTTGGGATATGGCCAACATGTATGTAGAAAGATATAGTTTCTGCAGCTGCCCAAGGATTAATAAAACAAAATTTGTACACTCCACTTTGTGGGGCTTTGAACTCAAATTTGTCCCCATTTGTTCTCTTTAGAGAAAGCACCGTGTTACCTCCTGGAGATGTTATCTGCAAGAAACCCAAGAATTATGACAAATTAAACCTTTACTTTTCACTTCAGTCTTCAGAATTTACCACTTGACACTGCAGGCAGCTTTGGCAAATGTTAATATGCCCTTCGATTGGATATATGTATATATATATATATATATATATATATATAGTCTTGCAAAATCAAGAACACTGTTATGGGGATTTAATATCATGGATCCCATTACATGGAGCTGGCTTTAAAGCAAAATGATCGATAATTAGACATATCTAATCTAACAAGGGCTCTGTGCAATATTCGTAATTCACATCTTACTTCAGTTCAAAACAAAAACTTTGGTCCCCTCAAATTACAAATCCATAGTACGTTGAAGCAAAATATGTAAACATGTTAATACTTTGAAAATTCTTTTATGGGACTGATTCCAAGCATTAGGATTCATATAGTTTCAGGGCCTTTTTTTTTTTTTTTTTT
>JAESVK010000826.1:795475-827757 GCA_017140935.1 Hamamelis virginiana
GTAGCAATGGTGGGGATTTTCATCCCAAAATATTCCCGCTTAACCTCCATTAAGTTAATTGTAAAGGAAATACACTCAACTTTCTATTAATTGTTAATTTGTCATTGTCACATCACTCAAGAAGATAATTTGATAAATTTATCCACTAACTTAAACATTTTTCTTATATATATATATATATAAGCTAAACATAAATTCCTACTTTGATAGATTCTAAATAGCAAACAAACCAACAAAAATCTCGTAACAGAGACATATTGGCATCAAAGACATCACAACTCAATTCTCGTGCCCATAAAACTTTTTCAAGGGTTTGTTTAGAAATTTTAAAAACTAAATAAGGCTCGATCCATATCCTTGATATTATTTAGTTTTTAAATAAATCAATTTATAATTGACTTGAAAAAAAAAAAAAAAAAAAATAAAAAAAAATGTGGGTCAGTCCAATATATATATATATATAGAGAGAGAGAGATATCAAACACATTTATCCATCCCTCCTGGTTTAAAACTAAAATATTTTTAGGAAAATAATGAAAAATCAATGACTATATTTTCCAAAATAAGAAATTAAAAGAAGAATAGAAGAAGAAGAAGAAGAAACTTACAGTGAATTCAATGCCGGGATGATCGGGGTTGAAGAAGATGTCGTTTCGCATGATGACAAAGTTTCCAGAAACGGTATCGCCCTCAGAGAGAACAGACTCGGAGACGCATTCCATGTCGTTTACAGTTATTGAAAAAGCATTTATATGTCGTATGAATAGAAGCCATATTACCACCCACATCTCTGCAGATTCAAATCTCTTTAATATCTCCATCTTATTTTATTTAATTTTCATATATTCAATTTCCACACCCCATCTCACTTGATTTTTAGAGAGAGAGAGAGAGAGAGAGATTTTGCAACTGGGAAATAATGAAGGCTGAAAGTTCGGTTTTCTCGTTTTATAGTTCACTAGTTCCCTCCTTGATTAGGGTATATCCGTCATTTACCCAAAATACAATAAATGAAGCTTTTTTTTTTTTTTTTTTTTATGATGAGGGTGTTCGGGCTAGCTTACGCACATCTCGACTAATCCCCGGGTCACCGCAATACCCTACTAACCACGGACACCAGGTAAGACGCGAGACAAATATCTTGGGTAGGTAACCCAGGAGACTCGAAACGGGAAACTCGGACTTGGTACGCCGAAGTCCAGTGAAGCATTTTCAACCTTGCAGGGAAGTTATACGTATGGTGTAGTTGGTTTTGAAAATATGTTAGAATGGTTTTATTTTTACGTAAGGTGTAGTTGGTTTTGAAAATATGTTAGAATGGTTTTATTTTCCTTAAAGCCTAAATTTCATTTTATCAAGAAAATAAATCAAGATTAGATAATCAAAAAGGAATTAAGAGAATATAAAAATGAATCAATGGAAGTCAATGGAAAGCACATCAAATAACGAGAATGAGAAAATATCATGAATGGGAGAATATCAAAGAATTTGAATTTTTTTTTATGCATTTTTTTTTTGTTTTTTGTTTTTATTTTATTTCATATTATTTATCTGAGTCCTGATTTAGTAAGCATATGTAGACTTTCGCGAAAATTATCATGAAACTCATAGAGAATTGTGGGATGTATATTTTGAAAACCGACTGTTGGATTAAATATCATTGTTATGGATGTCACGTCTGCCAAAAATCACAATGATTCGATTTAGACATATCAAAATACAGACGATAAAAAATTATAATTGCTGAAAACTGCCACAGTTTTTTTTTGGGTGACATATTTGAGAAATCGGCAGTTGGATCACTATGATTTTTGACATGCCTGACAAACATATGCATAGTATTTAATCCAACGGTCAGTTTTTCAAAATATACATTCCACAATCACTTATGAGCTTCGCGCTAACTTTCGCGAAAGTCAGCATGTCCTGATAGGATTATTTCTGTTATAAACTCTTATTCTTTATATAAACCCTCTACAAGGTTTATCGTAATAAGGACGATAAAAAATTACACTTTGCCCCATTGAACTGTTGGCCGTTTTCACGTTGCCATCGTGTTGTTTTGACTTTTGATTGTATCATTATGCCTCATAAACTATTTGATTGTCTCAAATTATTCAATTCTGTCAGTTACCCATTTGTTTTTTTGACTGAAAAATGGTGTTAGGCTTTTTTTTTTATGCAGTATTTATCTTGAATTGTTAATGGGTCTACAAGCATATCAATGAAATTTTATGATTTTCTCAATATATTTTATTTATCGTGAATTTTATTTACTTTATGATAAAATAATTAATAAAAATTAAAAGGCCAATTGGGTATGATTAGGTGGGATGATCTTTCCCATTGAATAATTATAAACCTTTGCTTATCTCTTATTTGCATTTGGTACATGTTTGAATATAATGCTGGAAATAGTTATGGAATTCCTATCCAACTAGGTAGTGGTGGTTGTGGTGGGTGGTGATGTGCAGGTAGTGCTCTTCTATGGCGGCGGTGGTAGTAGAGGTTGCGATGATAGTGGTGGTGGTTGTGGGTAATGATGTGTGGATAGTGTTCTTCAATGGCGGTGGTGATAGTGGTGGTTGTGATGGGTGGTGAAGTATAGATGTGCTCTTTTATGGTGCCGATGGTAGTGGTTGTGGTTGTGGTGAGTGATGATGTGTGGGTGGTGCTCTTTTATGGCGACAACGGCTGGTGGTTCTCTTTAATGGTAGTGGTGAGGTTGGATGGTGGGTGCGGTGATGGTTTTATCCCGGATAAAATAATACCATCCTCTCCTTGAGATTATCATATCTTCCATATAGAGGATATAAATTCAATTGATTGTTTATCCCGTTCTTGAGTAATGTCACAAAATATGAGATAGGAATAGAATTATCCTATCTAGACCCCCATTTACCATGTACCAAATGTGGCTTTAGTGTTTTAAAACTCATTTATCTTCTGCATTAAAAAAATGAACTAATTAACTTCTTGAATAACCGATAAAAATGTTCTTAGTTTATAAGAACAATTTTTTTTTTTCTCCCAAAAAATGGGCCAAGTTTCGATTACACATGGTTCCTATTCATAGTACTTACTCATAGTTTGACATATGATTTGCAAAATTCAATCATTGGATCACATTCATTGGATGGTCTTTTTTTAAAACCAACAAAATTTAAGATGAATTGTGCAAAACTGTCATAAATATTTTGAAAACCTGACCAATAGGTAAATATGATTTTTGACATGCATAATATATAGAAAAATATATAATTCAACAGTTAATTTCTCCTAATAACTGTCACATCTTGATTTTCAACCTATGTATAGGAATCATATATCATTGGAATTTAACCCTAAGGAAATACTTTCAATCCCTCTTCCATGTATTTTTTTTTTAATCTCCCCTTCATTTTATGCTTGTCTAGTTGCCTTTAAAAAAAGAAAAAAGAAAGGAAAAAGAGGATGTAATTAGGGACTTCTTTTATTCACATGGAAGAACCAAACCCCATTTTCTAGTCCTCACCGGTCACAAGTCACCACGATGCCTTAAACCCCTTCACTGTACCTTGTTTGGAGCAACAGAAAATAAGAGAGAAAAATGGACGAATCTCTTCAAATTCATAGATTTGATGTTCTTCCCTCCTCTGCAGACTTTGAGTCTCAGATTGAATCCAGAAACGTTCCCGCTGTAATAATTTCATACACCACAATATTTTATTGTCAATCCTTTTATTTTAATTTTCTATTTCGTATTCCCCCAAACACCACTTAATATCTGTTCCTCTCTGTTTCTCAAAAGGTGTTCAATGGATGCATCAATAATTGGAATGCTTTCTCCATTTGGAATCCCTCCAACGGTGGCCTCGACTATTTGCAGGTTTCTCTTACATCTCTTCTTCATCCTCTTTAATATATATATATAGCTCAGCCAAGTAGCTTGTATTGTGTTCTGCTGAGTGGAGGTGGTGGTTGTAGTTTATTTTTTTGGGTGTTCTCAAATGATGAAAATTCTAAGATTTGAAATTTTAATCTTGTTCATTTTCTCGGCAACCAAATGGAGGTTTAAAGTATTAGAGAAATTGCATGGATTATTATACAGGGATAGTAAAATTGAACTGATTAAGTTATTTTATAAGCGTCATTGTACGAGGAATGAGGTGCATGTCTTTGACATTAGGTGGACTTCATGGCATGAAGCTAGCTCCTAACCAAAATTGAATTTACCATGAATTGAAGTCTGAGCCTCAATATGTTCTCCCCTTAACCCTGCCTCGACGAGTTAGCTTCATAGGCCTCATATGACATTGCTTTTCCTTCTGTTTCTTGTTATATATATATGGGAATGATCCTGTGCACATATGCTGACTTTATCAGCAAGATGTCTTTAACTAATTGAAGGATATGTATTTTGAAAAGCCTACGGTTGGATTAGATACTGCTCTTCTTATGGATGTCATGCATGCCTAAAATCAAAGTGATCTAATATGAGCATCTCAAGATACAGACAATTTTTAGAAACTGACTGTTGGATGACTCTGAATTTTGGCACATACGACAACCATAAGAAGAGTATCTAATCCATCGATCACTTTTTTAAAATATATATTCCACAATTAGTTAAAGGCACCATGCTAACTTTAACTAAAGCTAGGAGTGACTGTTGAAAAATCACAGTGATCTAATGTGATCATCTCAAGATACAGATTATGAAAAATTGTGACCGTTGAAAACTGTCGCAGTGTCGCAGTTTCTCATAGCGACAATTTTTAGAAACTGACTGATGGATCATTGTGAATTTTGGCATGCACGACATCCATAAGAAGAGTATCTAATCCATCGGTCGCTTTTTTAAAATACATGTCCCACAATTAGTTAAAGGTATCATGCTAACTTTAACTAAAGTTAGGATATGTGCACAGGATCATTCCCGGATAGATATGTATGTGTGTAAACTTAGTTGAAGTCTTTACTTGATTTCAAATGTGCGAATCAAAATTCAGGAACGAGTGGGATCATCAATTGTGGAGGCTATGCTATCAAGATCTGCGCCAGTCTTTAATGGTGATCTTAGAAGCCACGAGAGGGTAACTGGGTGTAATTTTTGTACACATTTCTAATTTCTTCCATATACACGGCTTTAAATTGCTTTAGCTCATGGATGACATTAGTCCCATTTATTTTAATTCCCCTTCCTTTTTGTAGGTTCAATTACCATTTTCTGCCTTTATTGGTTTTTGTAAGCAACATTTCCAAAGCATAGATGAGGATCGTGGTGTCTGTTTAGAATCAGAAAGGCAAGAGGTGGAAGGGCCTGATGCAGAGCAAAGTGGTTTGCTTTATGGGGATGATCCTCAACAAATTTATTTAGCACAGGTTGCAATCTGGAGGGCTTTGGCTTTCATATAATAAGTGTCTCTCTTGCTTTTTTTATTTTCCCCTTTAAATATTTATACAAAATTCTTTCTTGTTTTATGCTGTAGTCACCATTTTTGTGTTGGGTCAGTTTCTCGGTGTTCTCAACCTATCTTATTTATTTGTTTGAGTAGTAATGTGGGATGAAATTTGATTTATTGTAATTCAGGTACCGATTATGAATATTGAAAATGAAGAGAGGGTTCAATTGGAAACTCTGAGAGAAGACATTCAGACGGTTTGCACCTTGTGTACCAGCTTCCCTCTAGCTGTTTCTATTTTACTCTGTAGCGCTCCGCTAAAAGAATATTTTGTTTAATCTTAAAAAAATTATAAGTTCTGATTTCTTTTGGTTGTTCTGTGCAGCCTGCATTTTTAGAGACAAAATCATTAGCTTGTATTAATTTGTGGATGAACAATGCTCGAGCTCGATCAAGTACACACTATGATCCACACCATAACCTTCTATGCATAGTTGCTGGCTGTAAACAAGGTCTGATTTTTTTTTTTTTTTTTAATGGAGGTTCCCCCTTGCTTAATTGCAATTTATAGTTCTAGGGTTATGTTGGTGCTCCTTGTCAGCCTTCTTTTATTAGCTGCAAAAAGGTGCAAAGATCTTTGGTCCTTATGGCTTGATGACATTTTCATCCTGTTTTAATCTGGCTTGATGTATGTGGTAAGATAGAATAGCATTTACTGGTTCCACTGACAGCTTATAGTGGTTTTTTAAAATTAAATCCGAACTTTTTTATGGAATTAAGAGAATCTGAGTACTCTATTGAAGATCCTATGACATGTATTACTTCTCCACTATAGTATGAAGTCCGTCCACCCACCTTCTATCTCTTTCCCTATCAATTTGATTGGGAAGTCTAATGTAGTCTAGAAAGAAATCCATTAGCTTGCTATATCATACGAATTAGTGGTTGTGGCTTACAACCTACAAAGGATTCAAATCACGTGGAAGTTTTTCCTTCTTTTCTATTCCTTCTCCTTTTTTTTCAAAGGGGAAAAGCACTGGAGAGGAGGTGTTGTAAATTTGATGAGTGCAAATATCATTTGCTAGGTTTGGATTAGGCATGCATGGGAAAGGAGCAAGGGGTCTTGAGTTTTGCTCATTTAGCATGGAGAATTAGCATTCTTGGTTCTGATGTGCAGAGTGATTGGGATGGCCTTTTGAGAATCATTATAACATTTTTGTGTTAAGGATAAACTGTGGAGTGAATGACAGTGTCATGTGGGTGTTAAGGTGGCTGGAAGCTCCACGAGCGTGTCTTTTGGAGGTTTCTTATTGGGAACAAGTTGACGTTTAGCAACGATATTTAGTGTACTAGGTCCTAGGTCATTGGCTCAATTGTTGGGTTAACCTATTAATCCACGTATACTACGATACCGGGATTTTAAAAAATCAGAAACCATAAATGAAGAAAATTGTAAAAGAAAATTTGAAAAATCGTAAACATCGAAAACTTGGTAATAATTATTCCATGATATCCTTAAAGAAACTAGTGAGAAGAAAGAAAAGCTATCATTTATGTTGTCCTTAGATCCCATACTCCACACCATATATAGCACTTCTCCTCTGAGCAGCAATGTGGGATCAATTGAGATCGACTAAATTGGATATACATAATCTTTCATATATTTTCAGGGTAAAAACAATGCAAATATATTAATTTTTAAGCATGAATAGGAATCACAAAATTGACAAAGTAAAAAAAAAGAAGAGAAAACAACCACAAAAAAACTTAATTCGTTTTATAATGTATAAAATTAAATTAGGGATTATGTGAATTGATTTGAGTATTCTTTTTTAAAGACAAAATAAAGAGTGGGTTCATAGCTTAAATTTCTTCTTCACAGACTATTAAATCATGTTCCATGAGGTTTCCATGAAAATTAGAGGATTTGCTGTTACCATCTTCTCTCCTTTTGAGAACAAGAGTAATGAGAGTTATTTAGGGAACGCTAAAGCCCATGTTATAATGTATAACATTAAAATTAAAAATGAGAAAACAACCACAAAAAAACTTAATTCATTTTATAATGTATAAAATTAAATTAGGGATTATGTGAATTGAGATTTTAATAATGTATAAAATTAAAAATGAGAAAACAACCACACAAAAACTTAATTTGTTTTATAATGTATAAAATTAAATTAGGGATTATGTGAATTGTTTTGGGTATTCTTTTTTGAAGACAAAATAAAGAGTGGGTTCATAGCTTAAATTTCTTCTTCACAGACTATTAAATCACATTCCATGAGGTTCCCATGAAAATTAGAGGATTTGCTGTTATCATCTTCTCTCCTTTTGAGAACAAGAGTAATGAGAGTTATTTAGGGAATGCTAAAGCCCATGTTATTGACCTAAGCATGCCTAATTAGATACCGTGGCTTTGGAGTGCTTGAGGCTCTTTCACAGTTAAAGTCCTCATATTGTGAACAATAAAGATGTGGTTCATGAGATTTCCTGGCTAAGAAGGTATGGAGATCTATTATTCATGCTAAGTTGCTTCTCCCTTCTCACACTTTTTTGAAAGGTCTGGAGGAATTTTGATGGTTGACCTTTACATCTCTGGGGAAAAGATCATCTTCAATGATGCATTACTTGCATGGAGGATAGTGAATTGTTGGACTATTTGCTTATGCATTTTTAATTTGTTTATAATTTGTCCAGATTTATTATGTGCTGGGTTATGCCAAGGTGGATGGTGGACCTTTTCAGTTTTTGGGTGGTAAGAAGTCTGGAATTTGTAAGCATTTGCTATTGTGGTTCATTTGGAAGGACATGAATCATTACATTTTTGAGGGGTAAGGAATCTTTGTAGAGCAGGTGGTGTTTTGGATTATTAGTTTTTCTATCCACATTGTTTCATGTTAAGGGTTCCCCAGGGGGCAGGGGGAGAGAGGGGTGGTATTATATAATAATATATATAACTTTCACAAATCTTTGAAGTTTTGACCTCTATTATCTTTTTATGTCATGGTTTTTTCTTGTATTAGCTGTGTACAGTTTTTTGATTTAATAAAATTGCTCCATTATTATAAAGGGGAAAAAAAAGAAGGAAGAATCTAGTAACAATTTCAGATTGTGCTTTTCTGCCTACTCGTTTTGAATGATCTTATTGTATTTTTGTTTCAGTTTTCAAGTCTATATAATGTGTTCTTATGCTATTTAGATCTGCACTAATCTTGTTTTTGTCGAACTTTTGTGATTCTCAGTTGTTTTATGGCCCCCTTCTGCGAGTCCCTTGTTATATCCAAAACCTATATATGGCGAGGCCTCAAACCATAGGTATGCTACTTTGTTATCAGTGCTAGGAGGGTCAATCTCGGTTTCTTGTCTACCCCTTACAAAGAGGAAAATAAAATGCTTCGAATATGTGTCTTACATCCTAGATTCCTAGGATGACTTCAGATTTCTTTGTAGCATTCAGTCTTTTGATTTCTTGTTTATATTTCTGGCAGTTCTGTTGCTTTAGAAAATCCTAATTTTTCAATTCATCCAAGAGCAGAACGCTTGATGGAGTTCTCTCAGAAGGTTGTTCTTCATGAAGGTGATGCACTTTTCATTCCTGAAGGCTGGTAAGGTTTAAATGCTCATGTTTTCATGGTAATATTGCCTCTTTGAATATTCTTCCCTGAAGTAACTGAATATAATATAGACCTCCTGCAAGGATTCTCAATTAGCAGTCACCTCCCTTCAAGTTTGGATTTGACCGACACTCACCTCTTTTTTGTCTCTGGTCATTAGTTGTGTTTCTTAACAATGGTTTCTCTGCCATTCATGAGTTAGTTAGATATCTAATTTTTGCCATTCTCTCAGATGTACACAATAATATATATTGCATCCAGCATGAGCAGATTGCGGGACTGAGAGGAGAACCCTCCTTCTGTGATTTTCACTTTTGCCATACGTGAATTTGATTTTTAGAACATGAATTGGAAACATTCCCACTTATGCCTTTCAAGGAAATTTAAAAGTTTAATCTTTTCACTGGGACTTGAAAACTTCACATGTAGGTATCTTCATACTTGCCGTCAGGCTATAATTAATTTTTGGCTTATTTTTCAGTTTTATGTCATACTTAACTACTTTTTGGTATCACACACACACACTTTTGCATATGTAACTAGATCCCGAGGCGCTCTGGAACTGGGAGTTGTTTTATAATGGCCGCAATTGCATTCATGCTCCCACTATTGCTCTAGGGTCGATGCTTAGAACATGAAACTTTGATTCTTAGCTGTCTGGGACTTGTGACACATGAACAATAGAGCCAAACCCTCCACTAATATAAGAAAAATTTGGTAGAATATCCTTATTATTAGGCCTGAGCTAGGATCCTCTCTCGAGTTGCATTTAAGCCACTATATGATGGAATATGTATACTGTATTTTAAAAGAGTAAGGCTAAAATATAAATTCGTGAATGTGCTCTTGATGACATTGAGAGTGGAAGGTTGGTACTGCTACTACCTCAGTGGAGGGGGGGGGGGGGGGGTTGTTTTTTTCAGAAAGCTCCTGTGATGTTAATGTAATTTCCATTTTGTATTTGTATCAAGAACGAGTCAGTGATGTAAGGTTTTTAGAATCATAGAAAGACAGACTTGATTGTATTGTGATTAAATAAATTCAAGTTCAAAGACAAACTTGATTGTGATGTGATTAAATAAATTCAAGTTCTAGTGCCATTTCATGATGCATCAGTGCAGTAGGAAGAGTGGAGTTTTTAGTAGGCTAGTAGCCTCTTTTTAGTCAGTTTTTGTAGTTAAGTAATGCATATTCTCCATGGGAGTGGGAATTTACTGGTACTTCATTTTCTCTACTTCCGGCTTCTTTTGCCTATCCAAATATATATGTGGGTTGGATTAACGTGCTTGCATTATCTATCAAACTTAACCTTGCCTATATTAGGGTTACATTTACTGAACAAGCAAAGCATGATTTATGCGGTACATTTGAAGAGGAAGTTCAGTCCATGCATTGTAGGCAATCAAATTACTCAAGGGACAGTTTTAGGAGAGAAATCATGAAGTTATATCATGGGAAAAATCACGAAGTTATACCATGTGCTTGTTTGGTGATGCAATGAAGTAAAGGTTGATTTGTGACTTAATTAATAAGTACAACAAGCTTCATTTTCTTGCAAAGCGTATGAGTCTAGAAGAGCACTGGTTGGAACCTACATAGTTGATTAGTTCTTTCATTCATGTTTTATGTATATTAAATAAATCATGAAAGCATATACTCCTAAGGATAATCTTTGTGCATCATGAAGTTCACCTTGCTTCTAGTATATCATCAGGCATCTTGAATTTTTGTAAGGATTATCTCTGTTTTGGATTGCTCCAGGTTTCACCAAGTGGATAGTGATGATTTGACCATTGCTGTTAACTTTTGGTGGCGGTCCAGTGTGATGTCTAGCATGTCAGAACACATGGATGCATATTATTTGCGCAGAGTATTAAGAAGGTACTTGCAGTTCATTTTGTTATAGAGGAATTTTTTTTTTTAAGCATTACTCATTAGTAGCCTAACTTGGGTTCTGTTTCCATTACATGTTTTGTTTGCTCATCAAATCATTGTTTTGAATTAAAGATTGACTGACAAAGAGATGGTATGTATCTTCCTACTTAGATGTGTCATTTACTGCAGATAATGTTCATAATGCTTGATTTTATTTTATTTTTTATGTAAGTTTTTTTTTATTTTTTTGTAATTATTTTATGCCTGAACCAAGATTTTATTTGTTTTTTTCATGGTTGTATTACTGTAGCTTTCATGAAATGGTTGAAAATTTTTTGTAGCTGGATTTTCAACAAATTTCAACAAAAAACTTGAGTGAAATCAACAGATACAATACTGAACATGGCTCCATATATTTGTAATTTTTTTTCAAAAAGTCTGCTTAAAGTTATTTATCACAATTTATTCTGGAATTTCACCTTGTTGCCCTTGCCAAGTAGGATTCCCACAGTTGTACTAAAATCATAACAAATATTTAATGTATGAAACTTGTACTAAAATGATAACAAATATTTAATATATGAACTCTAATTTAATCTTGAAATTTTCTTCAAATTTTGCATCGAATGTTAGTCTTTGTCCACTATTTGAAGGCAGTGAACTTTACTGTACTCTTTTATTTCTTTCCCCAATCAGAAATATAAAATTGAGCTGCATTATGAGGCATATTTAATTTTTTAACAATAAGGACAGAACAAAGTGCTGCGTAAGACTACTGCTGGTACGAGGAATATGAAAAAGCATACATATGAGCTGCCTAATGAAGGGGAAGCCGGTTAGTTTCTTTTAATTACATGTTATTTGATGGATTATCTCATGAGTGGTGGAAATACTTAAAAGTCTAGTTGTCTGATGTTCCTGAGAAATTAAATATATAGAAAGATTACTTGGTCTTGTTTCCTTTTTAGTTCACCACAGGTTAAATTCTTTATGCTATGTGCAAGTTTCTGGTAAATTAATTTTGATAATTATTTACCAGATCGACAGGATTGTGATTCGGATCAGAAGTGCGAGAGCAAGAATTTAAAAGGGACTAAGCTAAATCAGAGGATTATGTTCAATGAACTGGAACCCCTTGCACTCCAGGCTCTTCATGAACTTGTTTCTTTAGTCCATGACCGTATCAATGTTGCTGATCAAAGTAAACCAGTGCAGTCTTCTTCAGGAAATGATTCCACAGTTAGTGTGAAGGGACCATATAAGAAAAGTGAGGCATCTAATTTATTTTGCTTGGAAGATGATCCAGTGGCTAAAATCCTGTGGATGCTCGAACCACTTACCCTTCAGAATGTCTTTCTCGCCATGGTGGTGAGTCTGTGATCTCTTTTGAGGCCTACACTGTTAATAGACGGCTGGACATTTTGTTAACTTTAGGTTGTTTTGTGTTACTTTGTGGTATGGTCTTGGATAGTTCATTTGGATACATTTTGTGACATGGACAAACCTCTGTTAAATCTAAATTAAACCTCAAATATATTGTTGCTCAATCATTCTTTAAGTGGAAAATTTGATAAAGCAAGCTCTCTGTTTTCGGTAATGTACTGTAGTGTGTCAAACAAAGTACCAACTGAAGTGGTAACTGGCAATCATCCTTGGAGATATGGATGACATGATTTCCCTCAATGAATTCAGCATTGGTCATATTATATTGTTTTGTTTTTCCACTGGTAGGAGGTGCCCCATTTATCCCAAAAATATGTGTTGTGTGTGTCTATAAAATTCCCAATTGATTCCCATCTCTCATCAATTAAATAATTGTATGTGTGGACATTTGAGAATATAATTGTTGATGGAAGTATGGTTGAAGGAATTTGTCCACTTTGTTTGTTTGTTGGTTTTTCTTTTTCCTTTTTTCTTCCTTATCCTTTTTTGGCCTGAGACCACTTTGTTTGTTCTAGTGTCACATGTTCTCCTATTGTCAAGAGTAAGGGATACAAGTTTCCAGTTTTCATTAATAAAGTTATTGCATGTTCAGCCATGTGAGGGGTGCTGTTCTATAGATTTAAACTAATGTTTGAAGAATGGGATCAATCAACTTTTTTCTTCAACTGTCACATTATATTGCTTCTTTCAGCATAACTTCCCAAGAACTTTGGAGGCTATGATACTGCACTTGCTCTCACCAGTGGGGGCAGAAGTCGTTACACAGAAGTTTGATGAGATGGATCAACAAATTGCTGAAGAAGATCGGTACATGTTAATTTCGCTCAGAATAGTTGTTTGATTCTTTGTGGGAAAAAGAGTGTGGATTTAGTTTTGGCTTTGTTTTGTCACTCATAGAGTGTGGATTTAGTTTTGACTTTTTTCTGTCACTCATCATCCATGGTATCAGGAACGAATTTTACCGGGCCTTTTATGGTGTATTTGATGACCAATTTGCTGCAATGGATGCCATTTTGAATGGGAAAGAGTTATTTGCGCTACAGGTAGTGCTGTACTCACGTTAAACCTCTATTGGGACCTAATATTTGGCTTGTTTGTATATTATCTTGATGCGTTGTACATTTATAAGTTGGGATATTTTGGTAAAAACAAAAATTCTTCCTTTGAGTAGGCATGTAACATGTATATATCAGATCATAACTTTTTAATTTTGATCCCAAGGAGTGTAAATGAGATACTTTTCTGCCTCATATCCAGATTAAGACCGAACCATCTCTTTGGTTTAAGTAGTGTGTTTCTAAATGGAAAAACCTAGCTGGACGGTTCATCAGTGGTTTTCAATGGTGGGCCTACTTGCAAAAATCAATTAAAAACATGGTCTTCTTCCTTGTTCATATCCTTTCATAGGTTTTAGCAATCATGATTGGCCCATCATTATGAAAAACACTGAATTGACTGGTGCATATCGAAATTGTTAATGGTCACCGTGTTTCTTGTGGTGCACGAAAGCACTTTGTAGAGTTAGTATGCTTTTATTTTATGATGTTGTCATCTTGATCATCCTACTGATCTCACACTTCAAATTGAAATTACTAATGGTCATCGTGTTTCTTGTGGTGCAAGAAAACACTCTACAGAGTTATAGTGTACTTTAATTTTATGATGTTGTCATCTTGAACATCCTACTGATCTTCAAAGCATCCCTGCATGTGAAAATTGTATTATTTCCTCTAGTTGTGTGCCCAAAGAAATGACAGAGCTGTTTTGCAATTAGAATTTGGTACCAAAATTCACATGGATAAGCCTTTGCAAAGAGCTGCAGAAAGTTAAAATGTTCTCATTTTGCTGGCCGCTGGGCAGGAGATAGGTTCCTTACTTTGTTGAGATTGTATTAAATTATTCATGATGTTAGTGGTTCACACTTAGAAAAGCTGGACCGTCAACAAGGGCTTAATTCCATGTCTGTTACAAACTCCATGAATTGAGATAACATATGTTTATTATTTGGACATTTTAGCATCTCTTATTAATTCAGAATACTTTCTAAAGTTTGCCTTGTGGGCTTGTAACCTTGTTATGTTAAATATATGTTGCCATGGGAGGGCCGTTCACTATCTCACATTTTTAAATTTATTAGTTTCTTGGATCTCTATTCCCCCCGCCTTAAACTACAGTTTATCAGACTTCCTGATCCAGTATTAATTCCTAGTCACAATTTTCTGATGCAGTTCATTTATGGAAACAATTTTTGCCAAATGAACAGTCTTTTTTTATTTCCCTTTGTTTTCTTTGCCTCTTTACTTTGTGGTAATAGTGGTAATTGTTATTGTTGTTATTTATGGAAACAGTTTTTGCCTCTTTACATTTTTTTTTTGGGTGAAATTTTGCCTCTTTACCTTGGTATCTGCATTGGTCCACTTGCATCTACTTATAAATTTCTAATTCTGGTAGAGAATGGAATATAAGATTTTCCAGCTTGCTAATGATAGTTTACATAATTTTTTTTTGAAGTTTCAAGATCCAATAAAAACGAACCTCATCATCCAAAACAAAGAAAGTTTTGAGGGCTGCATTATTTTATGGACACTGGGATACAGTTTTTCATTTCCATTATTTTCTGTTGCAGGCATTCAAAAATGTATTGAGTCAATGTCTGGGGCTAGATTTTGATGGGCCAAAACCAGCGCTTGGATGAGATGCTGCTGACACAATCTTCTCTAAAGAAATTGGTCCCACCAGTAACCTCAAGAGAGAAAATCGATGAATATTCACTGCAGAAGCTTTTCTCTTGGTTGGTACTTTAACATGTGAGTCATCCACAGTACTATAGAATATGAATCATTACTAACTTTAAATGGTGCTGTATTTCTCAGCTCTGTAGATGCCTTCTGAACCATTTTATATAACTTGCAATGCAATTTAGTTAAATTGCTTTACACCCTGTAAAATTTTAAATCCATTTTCATGTTCCCTCTAGTGTTGCATGCGGCAGAACTTACTAATTCAACATGGTCCATCAAAATAGGACTTTGAACGTCATCTCAGAACTTGTTTATCAACAGGAGGTTAACAGAATTTCCTTTTCTTTCTGAAAACCTTCACATGTATAATGTAAAACTGAAATCGGAGAAGTGAAATGGATAGTGTATTTACTTAATTGAGGTAACAATAAAGCTATTTATATTATAAAACCCACAATCCACATTCTGAAAATTTTGTTGTTTACGTTGAGGATGAAGATAGTTAGGAGCAAAAACCTACATACACATTCTTGAAATTCAGCTGTCATTGTCTTTGAGAGAGGGGAAGTGCATCGTGCAGGCCACCCACTGGCTGGCATATTGGAAAAAAACAGTTTGCATAAAATCTTGATAGAAAATAAAGAAAAATCCCAGCAAAGGAGGCGATTATCTTCAAACTAATATCATCTATACATTATGATAACATGACATCGAATTCTAAATAATGGTACCTGTTACTAAGATCTGCAATTTGTAGTTGAAGGAAGGGGTGAGATTGTCAGCAAATAAAGGGGTCTGTTGAATTAAATTAAGAATCATTGATTAATAATGTTGACAAATTTGGGGACCTTTTCTACACAACCATTGGCTTCTTATAAAGCTAGTACTCTGGTGGGGCTCTTTGGTTATCTTCTCTTATCCTTTTCTTTTTCATAGTTCTTTCTTTATATCAGGATTAAAAATCAAGTACAATAATTATTAACCTTTTGTTAGGACAATATGAATAGAAATGAAAAGAAGAGCTTTCACAGTAACTGGTTCAGGTAAAACTGACAAAAGAGTTTTTGTTAATGGAATCCATGAGAATTATGTATTAATGTTTAATTTGTTTAGATATTGTTGAGTAGTGTTATTACTCAAAGAGGGTTGTGGAAAAGAGGGTGTTGCATGGGGATTTGCAGCAGAAGTGGGGGGTAAAGAGAGAAAAGCATAGAAAAGAAGGGTTTGGTAATTATTAGGATTGGAAGGAAGAAGAAAAGAGGGAAAAGGAAAATCTGTTGGGATGAGATTCCCTGATGAAAGATTAAATATACAAGCCTGTTGAGAAAGGAAGAGGAGGGAAGGGAATAGAAGAGAAGCTTTTCGTTTTGTCTGGTTGTGTAGCAGAGAAAGATAAAAAGATGCAGTCTTTTCTTGTAGGCAAATAGCATGTATTGTACCTTAACCCTGCAACTTACATATATACTTTCTAAAAGCTTGGATATACCATAAAACCCATTCCCTCCTTTCATTAATCCCTATGCTCTCTCTCTCTCTCTTGATGGTGAATATACTTTTGATGTGTTTACCTAAAAAAAAAAAGGGGAAGAATTTACTTTAGAGGAAAGCTACTACATGTGTATTTCACGAATCTCAAGACACTACTTGTATCTTTGGTTATCCAACAACCCTTTAAAGGTTCTATAGACAAAAATTTCATTGAAAAATGACATTGATTCGATTAATTATGAGTCTGATGTTCTCTTTTCTCTTATAGTGTTTGATCGAAATTCTTTATTAATATTGACCAACATGTTTAAGCTTATTGTTAACATAATTTTGACTAATTGATGTAACATAATTTTGACTAATTGATGTGATTAATATGATAAAGTGTCCTTAATTCTGTGCTTGAAATAGCCTAAAAAATGAGAGAGCTTGCAGGAGGGAGAGACCCTCTTAGCAGCTTTATTCTTTACCTTTCAATTGAACTAATTTGGGATATTCCCACACACCCCTCTCTCTCTCTCTGTCTCACACACACACTGACCCACACACAAATGGTGAATCCACTTTCTCAATTGTACTGTTGTCTTTTTGACAAAAATGTTAAGATAAGGAATTCTCCATGGGACACTTCTTGTTTTAGGGTATGCAAGTTTGAATTAAAATTTCTTGGTCCCCTTAAAAAATCATCTGACAATCAAACAAAAAACCCTATGGGTCTAAGCTAGTGACCGAGCTATGAAATATATATATACTCTTATTCGGTATTCCCCAACACAAAAAAGAGTCGATCACCACCGCACCGGTGGACTAGTGGCGGGGACTTAGGCCAACAAGACTGTTGGTCCTCGTTTCGAATGTCCATCCCCACTAGTGAGTGCACATGGTCTTGTACTTTATGAAAAATAAGGTCTGGGCGGGATGGGTTGTCATCTCTCCCTTCTTAGCTATTTTTAAATTACCAAAAAAAATATAAATAAAAATAAAAATAGTCTTACACCCTCATCACTGCCTCTTCCTACCATCACATTTTTAAATTACCAAAAAAAAATAGTCTTGCACCCTCATCACTGCCTCTCCCTACCATCACATCGATCCAGAGGATTAAACCCAAACCCAATTGATGGGTTCATTTACCAACATCCATCTGATCAGATCAGATCAAGGGCAGTCAATACAATCATCATTTGATGTGGATGTATGTTCTTGTGTATGGCCCCCACCAATTGAACGGTCAAGATTAATCAATGGCATGGACCATTCTCAAAATTATTAGGGTGGGAAGGCTAGTAGAGCCTATAATTAAGCTGCCACAGAAAACCCATAGGCTGTGTCATATGACATGGGAGCCGTGCACGGAAATTTAGAAAGAAGAAAAAGGAGACTGGGAATTGTAATTCAAACCTTCAAAGTTTCTACTCAGCATCTTTTTCATAACCGTTGACATTTTTTATTTTTCTCACCCTTCCTTTAATTTTCTCATCCTTTCTTTTCTTTTCTTTTCTTTTCTTTTCTTTTGTTTTTTCCTTTTGGGTTTAGTACCACACTGTCCCGGACCACCACAATACCCGCACAAAAATTCATACACCATCAATTTAGTTGCCTTTTCACTCACGCTTATAGCAGGTTTTTACAGCTTCCCTATACTCTTTAGAAAAGGCTAGATTTTCCTTGAAATTATCCAATTTTTTTTTCTTAGTATTCGCAGAGAAAGTCATGAGGAAAAAGAAGTTCTTGGAATTTGATTCTCCTTCATTTTTTCCACTTGGAATTTGGTATGAAGAAGAAAAAAAAGAAATAAAGTGAATTGCTACAAAATTCCAAGGCCAAAAAAACCTAACCTATGACCTAAATCTGTTACCAATATCCTGGTCAGTGTTTGGACTGAAAGTTGTGGAATTCTATTAAAACCAATAATTATGATTTTGACCCTTCTAAAAGCATTATTGACCCACTTATATATATATACATATCTTTTGGGTGAGCTGTATGGGTCCATAAAAATAAAATTTATTTGTTTATAAACATGTAGGAGGCTGCTTTGTTAGGGGTTTGGGCAATAAACATCAATGCATCATGTTTCATGACAATATGATTTTGGAACATTCCTTAACCAATTTCATTAAACTTCTTTTTAACCTGAATTCGCGAATACTTTATTACAGTGTCTTACTTTGATGGTAACTTTTAATCATTACGAAGTAAATAATATGAGTTCAAATTTTATTGCATGTCGACTCTTAAAATCATTTGAAAAAGCAACAATCCTCATTGGTTGGATCTGAAAATTCTTTGGAATTGCATCAAATTCTGTTTCTTTAATATGTTCTCATTAATTGTTTTTAATGAACAAAAAGGTTGAATGCCTGGACAGAGATGGAAGTTATTGTAGGAGATGATGCATATACATTGGCAAGGTACGTAGGTGAGAGTGGTGTCTTTTTCTTCATTCAAAGTGTGGGCAATAAAGAGAGTGCATTGTCTAATACAATTGTGAGCATTAATAAAGAGGTCAAACTATATCCGACTCTCACCCTTTTAAAGATTTATCTTTGGTAAGACCAAAATTGGATGATGACCATTTTTAGAGGGTAATAGAGTTCTGCATATATTAACTAGATGGTTGGTTTTAGAAATAACCGTTGTTAAAAAAAATGGTGATATTTTGAAGAACAAATAAGTTATATATTTTTATAATGACATATTTGAAAAATCGTCTGTCAGATCACTGTGATTTTTTGCAGGCATGATATACAGAAGAGAGGCATCTAATCCAACGGTCAGTTTTATGAACTGTCATATAAAATTGACCATATGGAACCGACCTTACTCAACTTTGCATAAAGCCGTCCTTATAATATCATCCCTGTATATCACATAATTCATCAAAATATAATTTTAATTTTAATGCAAAGATTTAAAGAGATATATCCTTCAAAACGTTCCTAACATTTCTACGTCTTGATTTATCAATCATTGCATGCAATCATTTTTGTTATTGATAAATTGTAATGATTCAATTTTCAAGGCTATTAATACTGCTGAAAATCAAAGGGACCCGGGAGTGTATTAATGGTGATAATTGAGTTATTTCCAAGGAGGGAGAGAGAGAGAGAGGGGGGGAATCACTGACGAGTGTCGAGTAGGTGGGGGGAAAAAGGGCACAATCGTCAATCCCGAAGCGTACAAGGTATGGCCCTCCACCGACATCCTTACCTCATTACGTACTTCCGACTCCAAACTCCACAGTATACTGTCTTTATTTTATTTATTTCTTAAAAATATATTGTATTTATATTTTTATATATAGAGAGAGATACTTACAGCACAAGCAATGCGTGTGAAAAAAAAAGAAGATAAATATAATTTTAAAAATATATAAAAAAAAATAATTAAGTATAAAAATTTGATTTTTATACAATATATTTTTAAGATTATATTCATCCCTCTACTATCAATTTGCAGTAAATTGTTGATTTGTTTCATTCTGTTAAGTAATGGGACATATGTTTAATAGGAAGAAAGTCACGTGCATTTATACCTTCAATTAATATTGGTGGAAAAATATTTTCTTGTAAATGCACTTAACTTTCTATTTATTAAATATGTATTTGATTAGCTGACACAAATGTGCAATTTTTTTCGCTAATTGATAGTACATTGAGTTAATGTGTCACAATTGATAGTTCAGAAATGTAAAGTATTTTTCGTTGATAGTATAAGGGGTCAATCGACAATTTTCCCTTAAAGATTGGTGAAAAAAGTGGAATATGGTAGTCACAAAAGTCACGGATGATATAAAATTTTTAAATATTTTATTTTATTTTCGAATAATAGTAAATATTATTTTTTTAGAGGGTAGTTATAAAAAGTAAATGTGAGCATACCAGACTCTTATATTGGCTTTATATATTAGTATAGATAGTATAAATACAGAGGGAGTCTATTGTGATGTGCACCTTACTTAAAATGATCGGTGTTAAGACAAAACATATTTTGGAAAATTAATTGTTGGATTATATATTATTTTTATGCATGTCAAAAATTATAATGTTTCAAAATCGACTGTGAAAAAATGATAACATCTTGAAGAAAAAAAAACCACAGTTTTCACAATATTATTATTTTTAAAAATTAATTGCTAGATTATTGTGATATTTAGCATGCATGGTATAAATATGAATAGTATTTAATCCAAAATAAATTTTTTAGAATCCGTTTTACAAATATTTCTAAGTAACTTTGCATTAGGTGCAACTTATAATAAATTCGATCCCTTATGTACTACAAAAAGGCACCTGATGTAAGACGCACCTCATATTAGCGTGCATATATATATATATATATATATAAAATTGAAAATTGAGGGGCGTAGTCGTAATTCTATGCCTGCTTAAGGTTGGAGGAAGGACAGCAGTCGCGCTCATGGACCTGCGACCATTCGTACAATCCTATACATAGAAGGCGACATCAATTTCCTACCCAATCAAATAATTATTCTTGTCGATCTTCACATTATAAAAAAAGATTAAGTACAAAGCATGTTTTATAAACTTTAATTTGAGTTTAGCAAAAATATGTAAAGCATGCATGATTATTAATAGACCATTCTAGATAAATAACATTTTTTTTTTTAGATTTTAATTTAAATATTTAATAAGATATTTGGACCGACCGATTGAATAAGTTGAATTGAATTCAAATTAATCTCTTAAATTGTAACTTGTGAAAAATTTATAATTAAGCATAGTTAATTATACATTATAAAGAAAAGAGCAATGCTATGCATTATAAAAATTTCTCCTTAAAAGTTTCCAAATGAATCTGAGCTCTTAATTTATTATGAAGAAGAAAATTTAATAAAAAAAATAGAAGACTTAACTCGATCGCCTGTACATCATTTGAGCACACTTTTTAGAATAATTTATGAGACAGCTAGCTTTATCCAAAAGAAAATAAAAATTTAAAGGATTCAAACATCAAGGCAACTCAAGAAAAAAATAAAATTATCTTCTGCGTCCGCAATATAAAATTACAAAAATATCACTATCCTTACTATCTTTATGCTTCATTAATGGGGAAAAAAAAAAAAAAAAAACTACCATTTGAAATTAATAAAAAAAAAAAAGGAAAAAGATCAAATGTAGAGAACCCTCTAATGAAGACAGCTAACTTTAAGCATTTAAAAGAGACCAAAATAAGCATGACATTATGTTTTCTTTTTTCATTTTTCTTTTTTCAGAGGTGACAGGGGTATTTTCGTCATTCTCTGTAATGGTAGACGTGAATTACTAATTTACCCCTCTCTCTCTCTCTCTCTCTCTCACACACACACACGCTTCTTTGCTTCGTGGGCATCAGCAGTCACCCCATGTTTCCGAAGCAGGAGGCTCAGCAAAACCAAAGCCTTGAGGCTTCAACAGCGAGTGGTCGCGTTCATATGTTGGGAACTCTACGCCCCTCGTGAACGTTATCACATCCCTAACGTTACCACCACCACCACCGCCATTCTCTCCTGTCAGCCCCAAAAAGTCCCTTGTCAGACTATCACTTTTTTGCCACGTGGCAAAACTTCCCGACGTAAACCCCAGGTACTCCGGAGAGATCCCGGTACTACCCATGTGATGATGATGATGACGACTCACTGATCCGAACTCACCCATTTGACTCAACCGAGTCATATTAGAAGAAGCAGCCATGTGACCTACTGCATGAGCTTGTGCTGCTGCTGCACTGCCCCCTGTGATGGCAGTTGCACCAACGGTTGCAGCTTTTTGTAGGAGTGCAGTGGCTGACAGGTGTGCTGAGGTGGATTGGGTGTTGACTTGAAGATTGTGAAAGGGCGGTGATGTTATCAAGTTCTTGTGGGTTGTTGTTGGTTCTTGGAAGAATAATGGTGAAGAAGAAGAAGAAGAAGAAGAGATTGGTGGGATATTGTGGTGAGTTTCAGGCTTGATTTGGACTAATGGGTTTTGAGTATTATTAGGGTTTTGGTCCCATGAAGTGAGAGAGATGTGGGTTTGTGGGTTAGGGAAGGGGAAGAAATGAGATGGAGTAGTGCTAATTTGTGGGTGTAGATGATGGAGAGGTTGGATTAATGTTGCAGGGTTTGTTGTTGTTGTTAATGGGTTTGCTGCTGAGAGTCTTGCACTTTCTTCAGCTAATGCATCACAGAATGCTCTGTGGGTTATGAAGCTATCCTTCCTGTACAATTTACACATGCACATATAGAGATTTTAATTAGATGCCATTTATATTTTTGATGATGAGTTAATTGGAAGATAACAACTGAAAAGTTTTACAATGGGACTGAATATATTTGAAGTGCAGTTAGTGTATGTATGCGGAAAATGGTGAACTGAGCAGATCTTCTTTATTCATATTAATTAATTGGAAGTTAAAAGAGAAATCACATGGTGGGTTTTTTTCAAAAAAAAAAAAATTAATTAATTATATAGAAGGGAAAAATTAGCTTGATTAATTAGTAGGGAATTAACTTGAGGGAGAATGTTATTTTTTATGGGTTTTTATAAAAAAAGAAATTCTCGAGTAAAATAAAAATGGAATGAAACCATGCAAGTATATACATAAGAGAGTGCCACAGTGAAATTGATGATGCAAAAATATCTTTTCTTTGGTTCTCTCGTGGTTAAAAGGAAAAGGTTGAGAGGCTAAGAAGTCATGCATGCGGGTTAGATGGCCGGAGACTGAGATGTCAAAAAGCTTACAAAACACAAAGGAGGAATTATCTTTGTTGGTCAAAAATAGAGAGAGAGAGAGAGAGAGAGAGAGAGAGAGCGAGAGATGCATGACACCTGATTGATGTTTATGCATGCAAAAATTGGCATGGATATATATGGAGGCTTGAAATTAGTAGATTACATAAAGTGACACAAGTCTTTAGAAAGTAAAGCTCATGCATGAATGATGAAACAAAGATATATAAGTGAAACTACATGTATGTAATGAAAAGGAAAAAAAGGAAGCAAATCACCATATCAGATATTGTGCAGATTTTTCAGTTTCATTATGATAAAGTTCAGAGTTTCAGTGGGTTCTGCAAGTACACATAATGGCATGCTTCATCAAAATATTATCACGGATTTTCTCAACCTGGCCATGAACACCCATAAGTAATTAACCTTCTTTAACTTTTCTTAGACAAGAGCAGAGACTCATCATTGTTTTTGAGACTGCAGTCGCTCCATTACAAAACACCAACGGCAGCCAAAAAAAAAAGCAAAAAATTAAAACAAATGAAAAACACCATCTCTCTCTCTCTCTCTCTCTCTCTCTCTCTCTCTCTCTATATATATATATATATATAATGTAGAATCATGTTTTTCATGAATTTAATTATTAATAGATAAAAATGGCTTTTCCACAGGCCCCAGATCCCCTTACCCCCAAAAAAAATAAAAAAATAAAATAAAATTAAGAACTCATAAATTTGCAGTAAGAACAAAGAACATGTGAAAAATCTAGCTCAAACTTGCTATTGAGTCACAGACACTACAATAAGTAATTAAAATAACAGAAATGTTATTGAGCCGGTGCTAATTTCCGGCTCAATAACATTTCTGTTAAAATAAAAGAATATATAAATTGTTTCTTTTTTCATTGTTGTTTTTTAATATAGAGACTTATCAGGTTCAGACTTTAGAGGTATTATATATTGCTTTCAGTTTCTCTTGCAATGTCACCAGTAACAGACACTTGTATTTAATGGTATCCACTTCCATGCAACCTGCCACTGCATTTAAGCTCCAGATATATTCCATGCAAAGCTTACCACTCTTGTGTAAAAACAACCACAAAACAAAAACGCACTAAAACAAAAAAAATAAAAAGCAGCAGCACAGAGACTCCTCTCAAAGACATGAGACTTCCCACTTTAAACTAAAGACCAAAAGTTCAATACCAGTCCATCAGAGTCCAATGTGATGAATAAGTCCAGAGATGTCAAGACTAATAAAAGAAGTGAAAAATTGGGACTTTGAGACAGAGAGATAAATACAAAAGTTGGAGAAGAGCCAACTCGAGTTAATCCAGTTGATGGGAGGGATAGTTGGTCTCAGTTTCGACACCTCAAAACTAATAAAAGAAGTGAAAGATTGGGACTTTGAGACACAGAGACAGATCTACAAACCCAGGCGAAGAGCCAACTCGAGTTAGCCCAATTGGTGGGAGGGGTGGGATTTGGGATAGCTGGTCTCCGTTTCGAGACCTCGTGCTAATATCATGTAAATATAATTGATATTCTGATGTTATATTAAAAGAAATAAAGAAAAAAAAAATCAGCAGAAGAAGAACAATTCATTGAAGTGAAAATAAATAAATGAATAAATTTGAAAATAAAAATTAATTACCTGGAGAAGAGGGTTCCACAGTCACATCTGTACTCTCTTGTTCCACAGGTTTTAGAGTGAGCCTTCCAATCTGATTGAACTGCATAGATCTTTGAGCATTTCTCACACTTCCATTTCTTCTCCCCATGTTTTCTGCAAAAGTGTTTCTTGATTCCTGTAAGATCACCAAGAGCCCTTGAAGGATGGTGGTGAACACAAGAAGGTTCTGGGCAAACATATGCCCTCTTTCTATTCTCTTTGCTGTTTCTTTGCTTGAGCTTCCATGGAAGGTTATGGCCTCTTCTGTGTAGCTGAAGGTTCTGATCTCTCTGAAACCCCTTGTTGCAGATCTCACACACAAATCTATTAGTAGCCAGTAGGGTCTTTGGAGATAATGCAATCACTTCAGCATCTGGGTCTGCAACACCAACCAAAGGAATTAAATTTAAAAAAAAAAAATTCACCAATTTTTTTGTTTGTTAACGGAGTGGTATCCCAAACACCCAAATCAGGAGGGAAATCGATAGAAACTATCAGGAGTTCAAACTGAGACCTCCGCTTTACGAGAAGTAGTTCTAAGCCAACTAAGTCAACTAACCCAGCGGGTGGATGTAAAAAGGAAATAATTAATTAAAAGCATGAAATATTAATATTCTAGGACAAATTAATCTCACATAAAATTCAATACAATTGAAGAAGATCTTACCTGGGTTTCCAGGGAGGTTTCTCTTCTTCTTGATCTTTTGCTGTTGCTGAGGAGAAATGGCTGATATTACCGGATTTAAGCTACCACCAAAATCCTGAATTCTAGTACCAGAAGAAACACTAGCATCCTCAGACAAAGAAGTTGAATTGGACATGGCTGCAGGAAACATGTCTGTAGAAGAAAACTCCAACAAATAAAAAACAAGAAAAAGCCCAGTAAAAAAAAAGAAAAAGAAAATTCTGATAGTTCTCTTTCTTTCTAATTTGTTTCTTGTCTTAATTCCACTACTTGAGCAATGAGCCCTTGTTGTAACGCCCCACTTTGTATATACCTCTGAGAAGAAAATATAAGAGAATCCCAGCTAGCAACTACACACACAGCTTTGCTGGTGATGAACAGGTGGCAGTGACATTTGGGCACAGAAAGGCATCATACAATAGGTTAATAGTAAAGCAAAATCTCGTGAAGAGATGATATATGATGATGATGATGGGTTATTATATATTCTCTCCAAGTCGCTATCTACCCATGGATTGCTTGTCTGAGCAACTCTGCAACACAATTCAGATCTCTCTTAAACCCATCAAGCTCAGGACCATGCAATCAAACATGGAAAGAACAGACAATAAGATGTTTTTTTTTTTTTGGGTTTTCTACAAACCTCTCCACTACCCAATAACCCTCTCCTTTCTATATCTATATATGTGTATAAAGAGAGAGAGGGACAGATAATGGAGAGAAGATTTTCAGTAGCTGGGTATTGTAAGAATAGTTTTCAGAAGGTGATGATTACAGTGGCAGACTAAGGTGAAGGGGGTGGCAAATTAGAAAAAAAAAAAAAAGGAAGAAGAAAAAATTAAAAGAAACCCAGGTGAGAAAAAGGCTAGAAAACCTAGAAAAAGCTAAGAATTCTGCAAGAGAGAGAGAGGAGAGAGAAAGAGAGAGATAGAGCCGGGTGGATCAGGCCAACCCAAGCAAAGACCAGGAAGAATCCTAAACCCACCTCTACTCTTGATTCAGCAAATTTTTCTTTTCTTTTTTCTTTCTTTCTTTCTTTCTTTTTTTTTTTTTTTTTTTTTTTTTTTTTTTGGGTTGAAGTGTGACGTTGGCACTTTCTGTCTTTTCCTTTGTTCCTGTTATAAAACACCCAAACCCTAAAAGGACCTTGATTTGAATGGAATGATATTAAAAGAAAAGGAGGGATTGCTTATAGTACTAGAAGGCTTAGGAGAATGAGAAGCTTAAAAAGCTTTGTAGAGGTAGTAAAGCCTAAAGGCAATAGCTAGAAATGAGGTCCTCTCTATGACCTTTTTTAATAATACCCCACAACTACCATGATTGACACATTGATTGACTCTCTCAGCTCATACACTTTGTGTAATAAAATTCTACACTCACCCTCCTCTTATATAAGTACCCTTTCAAATCCCATGCACTAATTCTTCCTCTCTTTTTCCTCTCACTTAACTCTTAAGAAATGAATAATTTGGCGAGAGAATTATATATGAAGCATGCCCATTTATCCATTTAATTTACTTTTATTTTTCAAAAATTTCTATATATATAAACATTTTTTTATAAATTTTTATGTTGTACATGTCTTTGAATTACTATTGGGTTTTTGGAATCTTAATAAATTTCCCCATTACAATTATTTTTATGAGGATTTTTCTCCCCTTTCTGTCTCTCTCTCTTTTAGTATTATTCTCTTACATCCTAGTGCATAGTGAAAGTGTTGAATTGCCAAACCCCACCATGGAGAATTTTGAAGGTGTCTTCTTTTTTCTCCTTTTTTTAACTTTTTGTTATTCCAAACCCAAATCTAAAGCCATGAAGAGATAAGAGAGATCGAGTCTTTTATATCCCTTCCATTTATCAAAATCAAACTAACATTCTCTTGAATTTTGTGAAAAAACTGAAGGCTATAATTGTCATTATGAATAAATATTAATTGTAAGGAATACCCTCTTCTTAGGGGGCATGCGTGACCTAAACGTATATGGCAGCTCTTCAGTCCTATCGGCTGGTAGGGCACAAAGCAGCAACCATGCAAACCAAATCCATAACCCTTTTTCCCCTGCAGTGTAGTAAACAGGACCCATCTATATTTAGACCAATACATATATAGCCATCTGGGATTTTCCTCTTATATATAAATTCTTGGAATCCTATGTGGGTTCTTTTGATCTTAATCTTTTTGAATTGAATCAATTGGCCTATCTTTCGAGTGAGATTCATCTTCTTTTTTCTTTTGGGATAAGATAAAATTTATGCTTCATTGTTTCACCTTTAAGGGTTTTTTCTTTGTTTTTTTGTTTTTATTTTAAAAAAAAGGTTTGAAGACATTTTAAATATACGACTGATTAAATTAACGGATCAATCTACTGGCTAAAGTATCTTTCACTCCTCCATGGGCCAAGCTTTCATACTTAGCGCTACAAATAAGTTGATGAATTTGCCAAGCTTCACGTACAGAGGATATATGGCTATACTTTGTTTGAATGATTGTCCCTTTGTGCATACTTTGGCCTTTCTTTCTTATATAGTACGTCTTTAATAGTTACAAGTAACTACTATATATATAGGACAAATCTTAGATACAGTAAATTTGTTTGTCATCAAGCTTATACATATATGTGCTGCAAATTTGGATAATGAAAGGTGCTCAAGTAAAATGGATGGTAAATTACACCCTATATATATATATATATATATATTCTCCTAAATTATAGGAGCTGCGAATATATATATATATATATATATACACACACACTATGCGGATTTTAGCTGATGATGGTTTGTGTTGGTTCATTAGAATGGTTTGTCACTTTCGGGAAAAAGTTTCAAATTGTATAGATATTCATTTATGATTAGTATTATGGCGCCGGGTGATTTAGGATAGGGATATGTATAGTGTTTCTATTATTTGGCAAAAAAAAAAGAAAAGAACTATGGCATGGGTTTAAATTTTACTTATATGAAAACTTATAATAGTTATTTTACCTTTAGTGATTTAGTAATAAAACAATGAATTAATTTAATAAAATAAGGGTAAAATATGAATTATGATTCCTAGCTCCCTCTAGGGTTTCAGTAGCTTGTTTATTTATATACAAAGTCCTGATCGATCTAGTAAGAAAATGATGATTTTCGCAAAAGTCAACATGAAGCTCATAGGTAATTATGAAATGCATATTTTGAAAAACCGAACGTTGGATTAGATACCATTGTTATGGATGTCATGTTTGCCAAAAATCACAGTGATTTGATGTAGGTATCTCAAAATACAGACCGTAAAAAATTCTGACAGTTAAAAACTGTCACAGTTTTTCTCAGTGACATATCTAAGAGACCGACCGTTTGATCACTATGATTTTTGGTATGCCTGAGATACATATGCACAATGTCTAATCCAACGGTCACTTATTCAAAATATGCATTCCACAATCACCTATGAACTATATGCTGACTTTCGTGAAAGTCGCATGTGCTGATAGGATCATTTCTTTGTGAGTGTATATTATATATATATATATATATACATAGAGGCACATTGATGAATGGGAAAGAATACCCAATGCGGGCCACACCTCATTCACGGGTTCTTCTATTAGGAGATTCTCACATGCAGCTCTCTCTCTCTCTCTGGGCCAAAATAAAAGGCAATAATTACAGTGATGCACCTACATGTTGATCTTTTCGTATATCTCCCATGAGATTTGTGATTTTTCTCATTTTGTCCTTTGTTATCAAGATTCTGCTGATGGAACACAGGGCTGGTAAATAAACAAGCTACTCATTACCTCCAAACCCCACACCCCCACCACCCCCACAAAAAAAAAAAAAAAAAAAGAAAACCTAATGATCGATCATGCATGCACAGCTCAATGCCACCCAGAAACTAACTTCATTTCGAGACACATCTAATTCAGTCTCTCACTCTTCTAGCTCCAAACCTTAATAGATCGACTGATCTGATAAAGATATATATTTTTTTATTAATGTATCAAAAATACAAAATAAATAAATAGTGGAAAATGGTAAAAGTGAAATGAACTTTAATCATTTAAAGAATGAAATCCTTTAATCTTTATCTAATTAAGTTTGAAGGGTGATGAAGAGGATGGCACTTTGGGGCAAATACAACCCTGATTAGACCACCCAACCTTTTCCTCGATCATATTTAAACTACCTTTATATGATATCATATTAAGAGTAGGCCTTTTAGCTAGCTAGGAGGGGACTGAATCCAATAAATTACCTCCAAGAAAAATGTAGTCAGCATATGCTTATATTTCTTATGTAAGCATCAAGCTAATTGACAATTGTACGTAGGATACATATTTTAAAAAACTGATTGTTGAATTAGATATTCTATTTATGGATGTCATGTATGCCACAAATCACGGTGATCCAATGTAAACTTCGCAAAAGATAGACAGGAAAAAATGTGATAACTGAAAACTGTTACACTTCTTCTCAGTCACATTTTTTAGAAACCGACCATTGAATCACAATGATTTTTGGCATGTATGACATACATAAGCATAATATCTAATTCGACGGTTAGTTTTTCGAAACATGTATCCCACAATTATCTACTAGCTTCATGTTTATAAAAACTTATGTAATCATATGCTGACTGTATCATTTCTGAGGTAAAATATAAAGAATTATAATAATTGATATAATATATCACATTAGTTTGACATATAAAAAATGGGCTAATATGACAGTTGAAATGAGAGTCGTATGTTTATCATTTGTTGACGCAAAAATGGGCTTGATTTGTTGATCTTGCCCATATTTAGGAATTAGCTTAGGTCCAAATATGGAGTAGGACCATAATACCCTATATCAATATATATAAATATGTTTACGATGGTGAAAGTCAGTATATGCCAAATAAGTAATTATTGGATACTTATTTTGAAAAACTGATCATTAGATTAGATACTATACATATGTATGTCACGTATGCCAAAAATCATTGTGAACCGGTGATTGGTTTCTAAGATATGTCACTGAAAAAAATTGTGACAGTTTTTAGCAGTCAGAATTTCTCACAGTCTGTATTTTGAGATGCAAATATCGGCTTGTGACTTTTAGCGTATATGACATCCATAAAATGAGTAACGATCATTTTTTCAAAATACACATCCCACAATTAATTATATGTGCACAGGATGAGGTATATATATATGGGGATGATTTAATTGGCCTATTTGAAGTCCATACTTGAATCTATAGTTAAAAATTAAACAATCATATAGTACAATTTCCCACTAATTTTATGTCGGTTGTGATTACAAATGCATAGGACCTTGTGACCCTCTAATAAGAAGAGATAATTTTAAAAATTTATTAAATTTCAAGCCTATGGTTAAATTTGAAGGATTATTCTTAAATTAAGAACCTCATATTTTGGTACCCTAGGTCTACACATAACAGTTTGTGTCCTTTCTTCACTATTTGGGTCAGGCCGATGATGTCACCAATTAGGCCCATGGACCACAACTTCTCTTTACATAAATATAAGTGGTTAAAAATATTCCTTTTTTGGTTGTTAAACTAAAAATATACCATTTTACCATCAGAACAAATACAAGGCTTGTTTCAAATTTTAATATTTTCTCAAAGAAAATGAAATGCATAGAAATCTAATGGAAGTGAGGCTTGGGCCTCAAACTTTGGGCCTGGGTTGGAAATATCCGAGGACAATGGTCAAGAGTGGAGCCCACATCTAAAGAAACATGACCTCACGAGAAAGGTAAGTGCATAGGCTGTCCAAGAGACTCCTCCCAGTCACGAGCGCTGACTTGGACTCTACATTGGGACACGTGTCAGACTCACGTGCTTCCAGGACATTGATTTGCATAGATCATTAATGCCCTCGCCAGTGCCACCACTGGTGCGTTTTAGACTATTTTCTGCAACTTTTAACTTCTTTAGCGCGTGTAAAACACCATCAAATGGGACGAGCGCGTGAGGATCACCAGGTAGCATCATATTAGAATTTCTTATTTATTTAATTAATTAATAATAATTAGTTAGGTGAGTGAGGGTCACGGATTGGGAAACAAAAGAGAAGGATAGCAGGAGGAGGACCACGAATTCAGTGAACAGGATATAATGTAGAGAGAGAGAGAGAGAGAGAGATAATAATAATAATAATGGTGACATGATTAGCAAGTTTTGGATGTTTATGGGATTAGTTGCCTCCTCTCTGCATCATCTTTGCTGGCAATTTTGAAATTTTAAAAAATAATTTATTTATTTATTTTTTAATAATACTGATAAGATGGCTAAGAATAGTAAACTTTAAGACTCATTCCACACGTGATTTTCAAATTGCTTTCAACTGAGAATGAAAAAATTTGTTTAATTAAGGCCAAATTGATCTCATTTATATATATATATATATATAATCACTTACCAATACCTATTTGATTTTTTGAACGAGGGGGATGATGGCTTGACTTAAAAATAGGAAAGTTTGAATATTTTTTTTTTTATAATATTCAAACTTAAAGAACGATAAAATGTTGATTTTTTTAAAGTGGGGATAGTGGTGATACTGAAAGAACGATAAAATGTCAGTTTTTTTCACAATCAGTTTTCTCATAAATCAATCGTTGGATCACTGTGATTTTTGACAGACATAACATACGTAATAGGAGTAT
>JAESVK010000826.1:827767-850443 GCA_017140935.1 Hamamelis virginiana
GTATTTATCCAAATGGGATCCTGGACCTCAATGGATCATTTATATATATATATATATATATATAGTCCCCTTTCTGTGAGGACTTCCTTATATGAGGACTTGAGATGCCAACTCAGATTTGAATTTACTTGTGTAGTAATGATTAATAGCTAAATTTTAAATCTATCCCCATTAAAAAAAAAAAAAGGTCTCGGTAAGTAAAAGCACAATTCAATGTAAAAAATTTAAAAGTTAGAAAGGGACGAAAAAAATAATCTGATGATAATTTTGTACAAAAATAGATTAAGAAAGCCTAATTGTAATATGACACATCTTTTTCAAACCTCATTTGCAGACACAAACATTTGAAAAAATCAACTGAAAATATATTCAAGCTGCAATAGGACTCATAGTAATGTGCAGATATTTTAGGGCTTGGACTGAATGCAAGGATGCAGTATTTGGTAAAGAGAAAATTGAACAATTTCAACCAACCAATCATTCAGTAAAAAGATTAAAAGGTATTTAAACCACTCAAAATGAGATAACTTTAATTTCTTAACTTGAGGGAAGAAAAATGTAAGCATAACAACAAATTGGTCAGTTTTTAGCATGGCTAAAAAAAATGGTACTTTAGGCATTCATAGAACAATAATTTGGTATTAACTTGATGAGAGGACTGAGGTTTGCATAGAGACAGCCTAAAACAATTGTGGAGAAAGAGGAGAAATTGTTTTATTCATTTTGTAAATCATTTCCTTCTATTAGACTTGAAAGTAGACCTGTAGAAATATGAAATTCAAGAGTAATTCATTTTCAATCATTTCAGCAATTTTATTCATCTCTCTCTCTCTCTCTCTCTCATTTTTCCCTGGATTCCAGAAAAATGAAATTCAAGTTGTCAACTCCAAACTAAACTCCATAGGATTTTCAAATAATCTAAATATTTTACCACTACCAAGAACCATATTTCCACATTTGAATCCCAATTGTTCAGTCAGGCCTAAAGGCCCTTTCGACAAATATAGTTCCATCATCCTGGAATGGCAAATTTGACAGGGGAATGTAGCAGCATCTGCCAAATGAGATGAAACAAACCTAACAAAAAAAAAAGAAAAGAAACTCACTTCTCTCATTGGAAATAAAAATAAAAAGCAAGTGAAGGTGCAAATTCAATGCAGTAAAAGGATAAGAGAAATGTCAAACTTTAGGTGCTAGCAAATGAGACGCTTAAATGGTGAACACGGTGATTATTACTGTTATTGTCGTTGTTTGCTAATGTCGCAGAGGATTTAGACAGCTAGTTTTTTGTCATATCATCAACTCTTGAACTGTTCCTTTTGTTTTTGTGTGCATATAAGAATAACAGTCCATTACGTAACACACAAACACCAAATACTACTCTACTCTATCCTAAAGATAACACGAAGAAGTTTGAACTTCCAAACTTCTCCAACTGAGGTCACTAGAAAAGCACCCCCTTCCCTAAAAGCCACTAGGAAAACAGGTCATTAGGCACTGTTGGAACTATTTCTTGCATCCTAGTAAAATGTTTTAGAGTCGCAGCTGAATACACACTAGAAGGGTATTGCCTATCAAATGGACAGTTTGGATTGACCATGGTAGCACACCTCACAAAAGCAACATGAAACTATAATAAAAATGCACATTGTGTCCATTGCATAGAAGGATGTTTATTTTCACCATTGATGACAACATAATAGCAGTGCTTAAGAGAAAATTAGCACCAAAATGTCTGAAATTCATTTAAATTTCCTAAAACTTAAATAATCCCTCACCATAATTGGACCAGATACTTAACCATCTTCTCTTCAAACATCCGCTGAGTTGTTCCATCCGTAGATTGGTGCGAGCCCCAAGATCCTGTTAAGTCCAACATATACATGACAAACTGAACATAATGGTCCATTCTTGAGATGCATTGTAATTGATGAAGTTAAAATCATATAATGTTTACTTTTAGACTAGGAATTTAGCCCATCATCATGTATAGCTAGCACCGCTAAAAACAATGATAAAGAATGGTCTCACTTTCTATCATCACAATACGCCCAACTGGATATTGAAAAAACATAAAACAGAAATATGAGAATCTCTTATTTCCATCTTTGGACAGTTCTGCATTCCCTATTTAACCAGTAAGGATTATAATGGAGGGTATTCGCTTTCTATTTTATAACAGCAGCAGGCCCACTATTATATTGTTTCCTAAAAGATCATTGGCAGTTTCATGTGTTTGTCCATACAGTTAGAAGCATCCTTTGATGGGTGTTGTGCAGGAGCAACAACTGCTCACTCACTGTTTTAATCCACATAAACCTCTTATTGAGAATCTGTTTTCAGTTTCTGAGGCACTTAAAACAATACTTCAGCTCTTGTAAGTGAACACTCACCAGAAGGCTCCAATTGGTGCTGAAATCGGGAGAACTGGCGCAAAATGCCACTAAAACGGATTATAAATTTCACAGGGACAGGGGAAAAAAAATACATATAGATAAAAACTTCTGGTGTGACAATTTCTGCGAAGTGATTGGTAATAAGGGGTTTCTAACAGAGTGTAGTGAAACAATAACAAATGTGAATCCACTCAGCCAGATTAACTTTTGGGTTGCTAGTCTCAAGACAGCCTATACTATATGATGAGAGTGCCTGCTGGCATCAGTTTCCAGTGTTATTCCATAGGAACCTTCATATAAGTGGGGCATTATGTTAAACCCTTACCACTCAAGTATTCTTTTGAGACGGTTTTTAATTTGTACAGGGTACATGTCAGATTCTTAAGGTTCAGTAAAAGAAGAGTTCTAGCTTTATAGATATCATCTCTGCATTCGTTATATTGATAAATAAGAAGTTTGTAAGATTGTATAATGCTAAATTGCTAAGAATTTATATAACCAGTCAATATGTATATGTATCGTATGTAAAAGATACTTGTAAATAATAACATGGAACTATGAAACAAAGATATTTTATTTCATCTGTGTAAAAGAAGAAAAATGAAAAATGAGGAACTCTGTTAATTTTCATATCATTTGTTTTTACATGCTATAATACTCTCCCCAACAAAACCTTGTCCAAATTTGTTACATGTTTCACCAATAAGCACAATTTGTCATTGATCCCTAGCCGTGGCATCCTCAAATGCCCTCTTTGGCTCTCAACTCATCTCTAATTGATGCATGTTCAACTTGTAGCTTATGTATTTGTTTCTTGTCCTCCGCTTTGTTCTTGTCCCAATCACACATCTCAACTTTCTCATTCCAACTATTCTCAGTTCATGTACAAGTTTTGTGACCGTCAGCAATCTAGAACATAGATCATGACTGATTTTTTAGTTCATCTTACAAAAGTTCTTCATTTTTGTGAATTTCTCATTTTCTGATCCTTTTCTTCAGAATTTATTTGTTTGTATCAAACCAATTGTACAGACATTTGTATCCCAACCAAATGGGGATGGATACACATCCACCTTTGTGATCCAGCTCCATTCAGGATTGTATGTTCTGTTAAATCTAGGTCATTATGTCTTGTATCACAGCCTTAACCCACATTATTTTTGACCTTCCTCATCTTCGTATTGCCCCCTTTTTTCCCCTTTTTGTTAAATTTAGTTTCTTATGAATGCAGTCATTTCTTATGTTTATCTTTTTGTGCATTGCCTCTAATTCTCGACATTCTCATTTCAGCTATGCTTGTTTTATGGGCATGTGTTTTGTCCCCCTCAAAATTTGGCACCATAAAGTATGGCTGGCCTTATACCCATCTTATAAACTTTTTGTTTTAATGAAATAGTTATTTGACCATCATACAGCATTGTGGAAGTATTTATCTACAACTGTTCTACTCTACTTCTATGTGGAATGTTCTCTTCAATTTTCCCTTTTCTAATGGATGATCAATATAATAATAAATAAATAAAAACCATCACCTTTGGAAGCCTTCTAGGCATCAATTTTCACCATTCACTCAATTCTACTCCTAGTTTTACTAAAGTTTCATCCTGTGTATTCATGGTCCCTACTTATCTTAAAACCTTTAAATTTTGAACCATATCTTCATATTCTAAATTGGAACTAACCCTATGCTCCTTCTGTGTACAAAAAAAATATATCCACAGTAAACAACATAAACCATGATATCATTTATCAAGAAATTACCAAATTAAATATGTTATTATAGTTTTACTATACAACACATGAAGAAATATTGAAACTACAAAATTAACAATGTTAATTTTGATATGCTAACATAATATGATGTAATTTTTATTTTTATTTTTATTTTTATATAGGAAATGATTGTTCCCTAAGTGTATTCATGTCTTTTTAATCATATGAATGATTAAAGAAATACCATGTGATTTACCTATCAAAGTTTTGATTTATTATGCCTTAAAGTTCTCTTTATTATAAGTTTCATGCCTTCCCAATTCTTCTTGAACTTTATTATTATAAATGATGTGGCAGGATAAAGGGGTCAACTTAATTACCGCATCCTACACTCTTGAAACCATTTCTTGCCTATGCTAAGTTCACTACTTATTATAACTAAAGCAGACATTAAACCATATTTTCCAACGGCTGTAGGAAAGTGTCCAGCATAGTGCTACTCACTGGATCAATATGCATGACAAGTAGAAAACAATGACCCGGTCTGGAAAGCCATGTAATAGATAAGGTTAGAATCATTCAACCATTGACTTTGAGCTAAGATTATTTAACTTGCCATCATATCTAGCAAGATTACAAACAATTACGGAAGATGATTATCTCTTTTTACCTCTTTTTTTTCTTTTTCTTGTCGACAAACAATTGTCTTCTCTATCATATCACAAGATGCTCTATCAGATAAAATAATGACTGCAAAATTAGAATCTCTCAGTTACATCTTTGGACAGTTGTGCATTTCCACTTATACAAAAGGGACATTCCTTACTGTTAGTCGACAGCAGCAGCCCCAGTACCATTTGATTCCTAAAATACCAATGATTGTTTCAGAATTTACCCATTCACAGTAAAGCATCTACTGATAAGTCCTGACAAGGCACTGACTGGTTTGGGACAAGACAGCCTCCTCATGACCAAATTCTTTTGGACAAGACAACCTCCCAACTCATTCAATTTGATATTTCAAAGCATATCAACCTCCACATGGAATGCACTGAGGCAGGTGAAGAATTATGTGAGCATTGTTGAAGAGAACAATAGCCACATGGCCACAATTGGTGCAAATATCAAGTGAAAATGCCACTTGAACAAATTGTCAATATTGCAACAAAAATAACTAAAGTGTCAATATTTAGGATGCTAGGTAAATAATAATTTTTAATAATATGAGTTGAGTGGTGTTAATCAGGTGGAAACAGTAACAGCATTTGAAAATTGAAGGTGAAAAAATTAACAAAATGCAATTGCAATCAACCTGTTCCCACACATTTGAAGTTCCATCAATCCTGACTTCCTGAGTAAATAGTCATTAATCAAAATAACCTCTCCAGCATATGGTGACACTGTTAGCTGGCATTGCTTGAAGTAGTCTTCCTTTCTTTAATCCACCTCTGACCATAATTATATTTCTGAATTTAAACAATAATACATTATCAAGCTCATTTCTTTCTTTTGTGATTTATGACACAATTTGTAAGTCTCACATGTATACCACTTGTACTTCATCAAGACTCATCTGCTTGCATGTGTTGCACTTAAAATACCTTACCAATAATATTATGCTAATAACTTCAATTATTATTCCCTATGTTTTGAAATTTGAGTTAGTTTTACATATTAGTTAGATTTTAAATTATGCAATGTAGAAGTAGAGTCAACTCAATTCTACCCAACAAAACCTTATCCAAACTATTTGGGGTTGGGTATGCAATCCACTCTATCTAGGGTTATTCTAATAACCCATAGGCCATCATGTCATTTATCACCTATCCACCCACATAGTCTTTGGCCTTCCCCTTATCCTTGCAGCCCCTTCAACCGAAACCAAATCACTCCTTAAGCAATAACTAATTTTTGTTGCACATGTCCAGATCCATCTTCGCTAACTCTCATCTTCTTCTCAATTGGTTCTAGGTCCAAGTACTTAGGTGTCACAAATGCGCTTGTTTCTTATTCTACCCTTTCTTGTCTTATCACTTGCCAACCTCAACATCCTCATTTTAGTTGCACTCGATGGCTTTGGTATGCATGCTGTTTTCTTGACTGTCCAATATTCTATATCATATAGCGTGGCTTGTCTTATTGATGTTTTAAATGAAAGTATATCTCATTCTTTACTCATTCATATATCTCTCTGCTCTGAATATAGTAAGATTTTACATGATAAGTCATATATTTATTCATTTGGAGTTGAATTCATAGATCTCCACGTCTAGATTATGTTATTAAGTGACTTTATGTAGTAACATAAGCTGTCTATTTTTATGTTTGTAGTGTTATTATCTTATCTTCTTCGATGGGTGTACAGGCGTCCAATACTTGGAAATATGAGTTTTATCTTTACAGCTTCTGGACCTTACTTTATGTTTCTAACCTTTTTTATGGGTTTTTAAAAATTTCATGCTGTTTCCATGGTGTTTCTGAAAATGTTTCAATTCTGGGCCAATTGAAAACAGACATTGAAAAGAAATTTAGGATGGATATTCATCCACAGGGACTATAATTCGTACTCATGACTTACAGATGTGATGACACCAATACTTCAAACCATGATAAAAACTGAAATCTCCGAGCCTTTAATATAAAAAGCAGACAACAACAACACAGATTGGACTCATAAGTAATATGAAGGAAAACCAAGCTAACAATAGATGTATAAAACCATAACTTGAGAAAAGATCAAGATAGTGAGATGGACATCCTTAGAAACTAAATCAGTAAAAAATTCAGTTCTAATGATGAACATTAACCTCTTTTCATAATGATTGAGTAGTGATTTTCTCAAGTTATTTAAAAAATCAGTACAGGGAGGAAATGCATTAGACTAGACATAGTACAATAAAATTTTTATACCAGGAAGATATGCAACAGTATTAAGTTAGACAATTAATCTTTTAACTTGAATCTTTTCAAATTTAATATCATGGACATGATTACAGAAGTTGGCCACATATACCATGCTCATGGAACAAAGAACTCCTGAGTCTCTAGACTGTATGTAAAACATAATGATTGATTGAACATCTGCAAAAATTAAAAGGTTCTACAATCACAATTGGAATTACATGAGGAAATAAGCATGAAATTGTCCAGAAAATAAAATTTTAACATATGATAAAGGAACAATCTGCTTCTATATAGCAGCGTAAAGTATGCAGCAGTTGAAACTATGTGCTTTAGAACCCTAAACAGACTGGACAGTTTGACCTATTGACTCAGCAGGCTTAAAATTGCGATCAAATCTAGGCAAAACTGGTTGCCAAAAATAGATTGGTTAAACACTCCACTCAGGCGAGTCTTATAAAGCCATGGGGATGCAGGGGATTACATGAGGGAGGATCATCAAAGGGAAGGATACGGAACATTAGATCAATAAACCATTAACTAAAGAACCTTTTTGTTTTCGCCCAATTCATGATTCATCCTGTCAGCCTAATTAATTTATCTATTTTGATGGCCCCAATAAATCCTGTCTCTGTTTTGAGTCAACTTCCACTAACTTATAGTTACGACAATAATAGCAAAGCCATTTCCTCATTTAAAATGATCTGATGCATATTAACATCATTTATTGAACTTGTCAGGATGGAGATATAGTGATTATGGCCCAGAGGACTTCTTCCCAAGGCATTCACCATTCATTTAGAAGGAAATATAGCACCCATAGAGGCTGAATGCTATAAAAAATTATGTGCGGTTTCAAGAACATTACTCATTGGAGAGAGATTGAGAAATCTTATAGAAGAATTATTGTGCTATCAAATCAGTTTACTTGCACTTAAAAGAGCAAGTCACATATTAAGGGTTCCAAAATTGGGACAAATTCTGTCATATCAATGAACAACTGAATGTTAAACAGATCCATGTATGGTCTAGCATGCATCATGCTAAATAACATAGCGATGAGTCAAGATTTAAATATAAAGCATACCAGAGATCCATCTTTAAGATTTTCATAAACTTCTTACGAAGTTCACATAAATATCAGAATTTTGCTGCATACTTTAATGCTATAAATTTACAGCTCTTTTGAAAGCAGTGAAATACAATTCAGCTCATACAGAGGGACATAAAATGTTACTGCCAAACTATTTCAAAACTAAGATCTAGAACATCAAATGGAAAAAACTAAGGAGAGCTAACCTTCAGCCTCAGATTGGTTGAGCTGACTTTGGCTATAGCCATTAGCATCTTATTGTTTCTTGACTTTCTTCTCAGCTCATTGGATTTGATAAATTGATATCATCGTATCAAAGGAAAAAATGAGTTAAATTGAAATCCAACAAACACAATGAAACAGCACAACAACCATCAAACCACCAAAAAACAAAATCATCTTGTCATATGTCAGAAACAAAAGCCCAATCAGAGGATATCTCAAGTTATCACGCACATAAATTTATCTACAAAAAGGATGGGAGAACAAATTGGCTCAGTTACATGCCTAGTTTCCTACATATTGAAGCATATTGAAATGCTAACAAATTTGTGATAGATAGGCAATAAAAATGTAGACATGTGATACCATGCTTGCAAAAGTTGCAAGACAATTTCTATGGAAGTAAACTTCCTGTTCCTATTTCAAAGGTCAAGAAGTGACACTGAGATACTTGGTTATAGAATTAAAAACCAATCACATAATTGGACTAGGGAGAGAACTTATTTATGTTACTTGTCTCAAAAGTTCAAACTACTCCTTTGAGCGTATTAGGAAATCATCAACTTCAGTAGCACTAGTCTCCTGGTTTTCTGTATTGTCTGCCATCATTCAATAAAAGACGAAATTACTCTTAACGAAAATTGTCCAACAAACCATAACTAGTTTTCACGTTACAACACTCGTATTACAAAACTACCTATACTTGGTTTAGAAAACATGTGAGTTCAATTGATCATAATAGATTTTTTCAAAGAAGGGCCACCCAATTCAAAAATTATCATAACTTGGATATAAATGTTCTGAAAAATTCAAACCATTGCAAATTTGCAATGTGTGGGTACTTAGTAATACATGGAGTTATAGCTAGTGAGAGCACTCGCTTCCACCATGTACTTGGCCAGTAAAACTCTATGATAGGAGGATTTGTAGTTAGATCAAACAAATCCCATTTGAGGCCAAGGTAACAACATAATCCATCGAGCATATCTTTTCATCTGGAATTCGAATCACTGTCAAGAAAGAGGATACTACACTAAAGAAATCAACAATCATGGTAACTCCAATAGGTTTATGATTATTCTTTATATTTTGATCAACATAGTAACTTCTAATTATTAAAGTCTTGGACTGTGAAGCCCAAATGCATAAGTTCGAGTCTTAAGAGCGGCCACTTCATGCATAATAGAATGTTCCCTCACAGACCCCACTTCGGTGGAACAAAAAAGGGTAATGGCCAAAATGCCAAAAAAAACAGAAGGGATGAAATGCGTTAAATCAAAGCCTATATGAACCCTTTAGGATTGTAACACGATATATATGAATTCATATGCTAAATAAATAATCAACACTGATATAGATGAAATTCCAATAGACCCATATCCTCTAATACCATTTTGGTGTAGCTACAGATATTAAAGCAAGCAAAAATGTGAGAGAACACTGAACATGAACAGAAAAACTGAAATAGAACTGTAAAGATTGTATTAGACGTACTGCAATGGCTCCCACAATCACATATGACAAAGCGTTTGATGGTTTGATCTGCGCAGAGCAAACAAATGGAAACGGCGCGTTTTGATCAATTGGTTCAGTGAGGAGATGGAAATGGTTATCTACATTCATAGAACACTAGATTGACAAGGATGGGGATTGGGGAACATGCCATTACCTGAATTAGAGACGTTGATGGGTTTGTTCATCCGCCGGAAAACGGCGCGTTTTGGTACCTGCAGAAGTTGGACAAAGAAAACGGTGTATGTCAATCAACTAGAAATGGCGCGCTTTATTACCCCGGCCTCGCCTGCCAAAAGGGTGCTTTCGTGGTGCGGCCGGGCCCCTCGCGCATACACTGTGCAGTGCTTGGAGTTTGGATTTGTTGTGGATCTCACAGGTGTTGTCACTGTTGGATGAATAACACGTATGTAGAAAAAAAAATTCAATGATTCACATAAGAAAGGCCCATGGATCTAATAGATGATCTGAAACACTTTAGATTTGAGCATTTCTTATGTGATGCATTGGATTCCCTTTCTTGCACACGTGTTGGCCATCCAATGATAATCAACAAGTATTGATTACCTGTCATATTAATAGGTGTTGATCACCTACAGCAAATCCAAACTCGTAGTGCTAGTGCGTCTTTGACTTTTGGTCCTTGTATGTGAAAATGGTGTTATTCTGGAATACATTCAAAAATTTTAAAAATCTGATTTAAGTAGTTTTATTTTTTATTCTTTTTATTTTTATTTCTACCGAATATATATATCCTGTACTTACTCCCACTAAGATTAATTTTTAGATTAGGTCGAATTGACACTGTTCTTATTATTTACAATGTTTAACTCATGAACTTCATGTCATATGCTGAGATTTTTTATTTAGTTTCAAAGATGCGAGAGTTATAGATGTAAGTGTTATGCTTAATTAGGACAATGTAATAGAGTTGCTTATGTAATAGTTAGTATGCTCTCGATGTAAGATGATAGAAACTTGCTCTCATTGGCTAAATTCTCTTTTAGAAGAGAATTGTTCAATGTCATTTTTTATGAATTGAATAATATTCTACCTTTTTTACCCCAAAAAAAAAAAAAAAAAAAAAAAAAAAAATCAACTTATAGTTATTTTTCAAGAAACTAAACTTGCATCTTATTTTTTTTTACATAGGACTGAATTAATTTACAAGTTATTTTTTGTATAAATTGAATAAATTTACATAAAAAATAGACTTATTAAACAGTTGCGAATAAAAACTAATCAAACTCATCATTTGATCAAATTTTCATGTTTATCAAGCAGTTCCTTGAAGTGAATTTTGAGTTTGCCTAACTATCGTTAGGTTTTTATGTTTGCCATAGAGTCTCTTGAAGTGAATTTTGAGTATTATTGTTATAATTTCACCTTTGTTTGATAAATTTATTCAATCTTGTATAGAAAATAAAACTTAAACCTTAAGTTTATTTATTTACGAGAGTGAACTTAGCCGATTCAATTTTCATAATTTTCAAATAGACTTTAAAAAATTGATTTTTGAAAGATCCAAGAAGGTAAAGTGCAGAAATTAAAATGTTTAGAGGCTGTTTGGTTGTTGCATGAAATTAAATGGTTCCATTGAAGTTTTACAAAGCATTGAAAGTAGAAATTCATCCTCCATAATGGAATCATTTAAAAAACATAAGAGTTGATAAAAGCTCAATTTTAAAAATTCTTGAAATCCATTTTTGGTCTGTCATTTGTTACGATCAAGGCCGGCCCTGAGATTTGGGGGGCCCTAAGGGAATTTCTAAGGTGGGGCCCTATTACGTAATGATACAAAAAAATTTGTATAAAATATTTAACTACCAATTGTTATTCTTGTATTTGCTAGTACACACAAAGTTTGATAGCACATATCATTACTATAATCAAACCTAAAATAAGAAAGAAATTAAAAATCAATTAACTTCTCTAAAATAAATTCATACTACCACCATATATAGTAATTAGTGAGCATATAGTCCTAAAATCGAAACCCTAAATCAAAATCTTATTCTCAATCTCACAACAAAGAACAATAATAAATTTATATTACAATACAAAGTAAGTTTAAAGTTGTAAATCAAAATCTTAAATAAAAAATTTCAATCTCATAATAAATAAATAAAAATAATAAATTGAAAAAAATAGAGAGAAAAATAAAGAATGAATAGTTGCTTACTTGCTTGGGGTGAGTGAGAGAGAAATTATTTCTTTGGCCAAAAATAATAATAATAAACTGAAATCTCCATGATTAAATCAAGTACATACAATATATAATTCAGAAATTATTGTTTCAAAAATTAGGAGCCTAACTTTGGCCAACCATCCTACCACCCTTCAAGTTGTCTAGAAGTGATTGATTATCACTTCATCCATAAGATCAAGTGGAATTTCAAATTCTAAAAGTGATTTTAGACAAAGCTAATCTAAACAAAATTTTAGGATACATTTTAGGATACTCTATAGTGTATATGTATATTTATTATTGTATTTTAGATTTATATTTTAATTTCTAAAAATATTTTAAACATATACCAAATTGGGGGGCCCTTAAAATTGGGGGCCTCAAGCAAATGCCTTAGTAGGCAAAAGCCAAGGGCCGGCCCTGGTTACGATGGTAGCCAGCCCTAAAATTTTGGGAATGCTAAGCTCGCTCCTAAAATGAGACAGAAGCCCTACTACACATTGACACACAAAAATTGCATGTGAAATTAATATTTATACTATTTTTATTTTATTTGCTAGTAACCATAAAAATTTTTGCGACATATGATCAGTATCGGGCGTGTTTTTTTTAATTTCTCTGGAGGTTTGCAGCTTATATGAGGATCATTAGAGACCTAATTTTTGGCAAAATTTTGGGAACTCAAAGCAGGTGGTTAGGTTGATTGCTCTTAGAGCTGGGCTTGACTGCCAAGGATTTGTACACAAACTTATACTCAATATAGAATGAGACAATTCAATTTCTATTGGCCATTCAAACAGGCCCTATGGCCATGTAATATCCTCAGTCATGGTCCCCACTATAAGGTATTTATCACACATTAATTTCTACAGGTTTCAGCAAATGAACAGTTAGGCATGGAGCAATATGGCTCTCCTGTAAGGCCATATCCATGCCTCCCATTTGAAGCAGTAGGCAAAATGAAAGTATGAAACCTCGTAAAAGCAATGCTTCTAGGTGTTAGACAAACAATATTCAGAGGTTCAAAGTCCCCATCATTGCGCATGATTAAGGATGAAACTTACAACAAATATCCGGCTCGTGGCCGTTATCATAGTGATAACTGCAACACGAGAAAAAACCACAATGTGCAGGTTCTTATTTTTTATCATGCATCCATATGGGAGGGCATTCATTTGGCTTACAGAGCATACAGCTAATGAAAAAGGCAAATCAACCGAGCTGAAAAGGACTGGAGAGAACCCAAGTTGCCATGCACAAGAAAAAATCTCTACATCGTAGCAAACGTTACATCACCAAATTGTCACCGACCATCTCTCAATCCTTGTTTCACTACAAGATAAAAGGGACAGCTCATAAACAAAAATGTAAACCGACAAAGTAGCTACCACCTGCTACTTCAATTTCAAAAGCATCACCTAACTATGGTTTTTGCAACTTGCAGCCAAACCTTCATCATTCAGCAGCTTTTCAAGTGATCTACTCTCGAATTTTAAGGCCAAAATAATATACATACAAGAGACAGTTGATAAGATTTAATGCATAGAAAAATGGGCCTAAAGGGGGAAAAATACAAGAACCTTGAGACAAATCATGATAGCAACTTCTACAGATTCTGGCCAAGCAATGCCCCTGTAATCTGGACAAGGTAGAGAGATAAATGAGGACAAGGGATGTACAAGAAATGTATGTAATTTCATTTAGCATACACTTCTATAGGTTTCAGCAAATGACCATCAAGGCATGTGGTGGTGTGGCCCTCTAATTAGGCCATATTCATTGCCCCACCCTTTGTGGGCAGTAGGCAGAACATAACCTCATATTAAAGCAACGCTTGGAAGTACCCAACCACCATAATCTAGAATCCTAGAAAAATTACCAGAGAAAAAAAAAACCCAGAATACTGGACTATCTTCCTCACAAATATAAATTGGGTGTTATATAAACAATATTCAGAGGTTCAAGATCCACATTGGCTATTATTATAGTGCTCGTATGAATACAACTTACAACAAATATCCGGCTTCTTGCTTCGTAGAGGCAACTGCAGCACTACAGAAAGAATCATAATATGCAAGTTAACGCAGTCATTTTACTCTGATTTGTGATTATTCATATGGAGGACATTCATTTGGTTTGGAAAGCAATAAAAATTACCTCTACTAAGCCTACAGCTGATGAAAAGGACTTGTGAGAACCAAAATTGCTGTGGACAACAAAAATCTCTACATGGTAACAAATGTTTCATCACTGACCATCTCTCAATTTCTGTCTCACTACAAGAGAAAAAGTACAAAAACAAAATATAAACCAACAAAGTAGCCACCGACTGCTACTTAAATTTCAAAAGCATCACCTAACTGTGGATTTTGCAACCTGCAACCAAACCTTCTCCAGTTCAAGAGTTTCTTGAGCAATCTACCCTTCATTCTAGGCCAAATATAATATACCAGAGACAGTAGGTTTTAATGTGTATAACAAAGGGTCTTGAAGAAAAAATTACAAGAACGTAAGACAAATCATGATGGGAACTTCTACAGAATCCGGCCTAGCAATGCCTGCAATCTGTACAAGATAATGTTTGAAATTTCATCACACATTCTCTTCTATAGGTTTCTGCGAATGAGCATGAAGGCATGCGGTAGTGTGTTTCTCTAGTAAATCGATAATCATCCCAATTCCCTTTTCAGGACAGCAGGCAGAACAGAACCTCATATTAAAGCAACGCTTAGAAATACCTTACCACCATCATCTAATCCTAGAAAGACTACCTGTGGAAAAACCTATAATACTGGACCATCTTCCTCAAGAATCTAAATTGGGTATTATATTCAGAGGTTCCAGGTCTCCATTATTGCACATAAGAATGAAACTTACAATAAATATCAGGCTTGTGGTATCATAGAAGCAACTGCAGCACTACAGAAAGAATCATAGTATGCAAGTTAAGTCATTGGACCCTAACTTTTCATCATCCCTATGGAGGACATTCATTTGGTTTACAGAGTAATAAACGTTACTGCTACCGAGTCTACAGCCAATGAAAACCAAAATTGCCATGACAAGAAAAAATCTCTACACAGCACAAATGCTACACCATCAAATTCAACACCAATCATCTCTCAATCCATCTTACTACAAGAGAAAGATAACAACTCAAGAACAAAAATATAAATGAAGTAGCTACCAACTGCTACTTAAATTTCAAAAGCATCACTTAACTGTGGTTTTTGCAACTTGCACCAAACCTTCTCCAGTTCAACCATTTCTTGACCAATCTACACTCATTTTAGGCCAAAAAGAATATACCAGAGACAGTTGATTAGTTCTAATGCATAGAACAATGAGTTTTAAGGGGAAAAAAACACACAAGAACCTTGAGACAAATCATGATGGGAACTTCTACAGACTCTGGCTGAGCAACACCTCTGCAATCTGGACAAAATAGAGATGAATGAGGGGAAGGGATGTACAAGAAATGTTCATAATTTTATCACATTCACTTCTATAGGTTTCAGAAAATGACACAAAGCATGTGGTAGTGTGGCTCTCTAGTAAGGCCATATTCATCCCCCCATCCCTTTATGGGCAGCAGGCAGAACATAAACCTCCTATTAAAGCAATGCTAGAAGGACCCAACCACCGTCATCTAGAATCCAAGAAAGACTACCAGTGAAAGAACCAAGACTACTTGACTGTCTTCCTCAGGAATCTAAATTAGGTGTTATATAAACAATATTCAGAGGTTCAAGGTCCCAATTTGCCATTATTATACATATGAATGTAACTTACAACAAATATCAGTCTTGTGGTACCATAGAGGTAACTGCTGCACTACAGAAAGAATCATAACATGCAAGCTAACTCGGTCATTGGACCCTTTATTTTCGATCATGCATCCATAATGGAGGAAATTCATTTGGTTTACAGAATGATAAACATTAACTCAACTTAACCTACAGCCGATGATAAGGACTGGTAGGAACCAAAATTGCCACGTCAACAAAAAATGTCCATATGCTAACAAATGTTACATCACCAAATTAATCACCAACCATCTCTCAATCTCAGTCTCACTACGAGAGAAAAGGGACAACTAAAAAACAAAAATCTAATTAACAAAACTAGCTATCAACTGCTACTTAAATTTCAAAAGCACCACTAATTCTTGTTTTCGCAACTTGCAGCCAAACCTTCTCCAGTTCAGCAGCTTTTTGAGAAACTACCCTCAATTTTAGTCCAAAAAGAATATATCAGAGACCATTGATAAAGTTTTAATGCATATAACAGTGTGTCTCATGGGGAAAATACAAGAACATTGATTAAAATCATGATAGGAACTGCTACAGAATCTGGCCGAGCAATTCATGCAATCTGGACCAGATATAGATAAATGCGCAAAGGGACGTACAAGAAGTGTTTGTAATTTTGTCACGCATTCACTTCTATAGCTTTTAGCAAATGACCATCCATTCAAGTGGCAGTGTGGCTCTCTAGTAAGGCCATATTCGTTCCCCCTCCCTTTGTGGGCAGCAGGTAGAACATAACCTCATGTTAAAGCAATGCTAAGAAGTACCCAAGCTCCACCATCAGGAATCCTAGAAAGACTACCAGTGCAAAAAAAAAAAAAAAAACCCAGAACACTGGACTGTCTTCCTCAAGAATCTAAATTAGGTGTTACATAAAAAATATTCAGAGGTTCACTATCCCCATTATTGCACATAAGAATGAGACTTACAACAAGTATCAGGCTTATGGTTTCATAAGAGGCAACTGCAGCTCTACAGAAAGAATCATGATATGCAAGTTAATTCAGTCATGGACTGACTTTTGATCATTTGCATGGATGACATTCATGTGGTTTACATAATAAAACATTACCTCTACCGAGCCTACGTCTGATGAGAACCAAAATTGTCATGACAAGAAAAAATCTCTACATGGCACAAAAGTTACATCACCAAATTCATCACCGACCATCTCTCAATCTGTCTCACTACAAGAGAAAAAGGACAACTCAAGAACAGAAATCTAACCGACTCAATAGCTACCAACAGCTACTTAAATTTCAAAAACATCACTTAACTGTGGTTTTTGCAACTTGCGGCCAAACCTTCTCCAGTTCAACAGCATCTTGAGCAATCTACACTCTAATTTAGGCCAAAAATAATATACCAGAGACAGTTGATTAGTTTTAACACATAGAACAATGGTTTTTAAGGGAAAAAAACACAAGAACCTCAGGACAAATCGTGATAGGAACTTCTACAGATCTGGCCAAGCAATTCCTCTGCGATCTGGACAAGATAGAGATAAATGAGGGGAAGGGATGTACAAGATAAAACAAGAGCCAAAACAAATAAATATACAGTAGTTAAAAACACCAGAAACTAGATATTTTCCAGGTATACACTGCTTGGCAATTCTCCTCCCCTGTTAATAGCAAGAAACCCAGATGAAAGTTACGGTGTAGTTGATTTTTGAGAGACCAAAACTACATAGAATTAGACATTAAACGAACAAGCGCAGTTAACCTCCTACCCAAAAGGAAAGGTCGAAGAAGCAATGAAAGGAAATGGACTAATAGGATGCAGGACAAGACCAGCTTCCTACTTTGGACTTGAACCCAAGTATCCTAAACGATCTGTCAAGACATTCACATCTTCATTTTCACCTTCTTCTGTACCAGGTATACCCAATTCTCCTTCAAACCTCTCATTCAATAACTCTTCCCAAAATCCCTGGTCAAGTTCTTTATCCTCGCTCTCAGGATGTTCTAGCTCTTCCGCTTGTTCCTTTCTTGCTCTACCAAATCCTTGCATTTCCAATGCAAGGGCCTCCAACTCCGACACTTCAAATCGGTAATCTCCAAATTCTTGAGGTTCAATTTTAATGAGGTTTGTTCCTTCACCACATCGGCTTGATTCTCCAATAGGCCCTTGATCAATGGGCCGCCTTCTTTTCTTACTTAATACTTCTTCAAGCTCCTTTCTTTTTTCTTTCTGTTGGACTAATTGCTGAATAAAGGAAGGATTTTGCATTGCCTTTGCTAAAAAAGTCATCATTTGTTGCTGCTTTTGCTCTGTTCCTTGTAGCCTTTGCTCCATGGCTTGAAGGTGGGCCCTAGTATTCTGCTGTTGCTGTCTAAGCTTCACTAGTTCCATCATTAAAACCTGCTTGTCACGCCTCAAACGATCGATTTCTCCATCTAATCCAAACCGTCCAACTTCAACACAAGGACCCAAAGCTTGTTGTGAAGGGAGAGGCTGAGAAGGCACCTTTCTTCTCTTGATATTCTTCAGAAGATGCTTGTGGCCCCTAAGAAATCCTTCATTGGCAAACTCCCATCTATCTGGATCAATTTTTCTGAAACCCTGCAGATATCTTCCATATTTAGAATCAAATTCGAATGACCAACAAATTGTAAAATAAAAACAGATAATCAAATTCAAAACTTTTCACCTTACAAAGGAAGGCACGAAGCCATCCAAAGATTTGAGTGTCGATACTAGATTCAGCATTCCTGCCTCTGATAAGAACTTAGAAACAGAATATTGAAGATTTTATTTATGACTTTTCATACCAAAAAGGAAAGGAGGGAGAATGGAGCGGAGCGGCGATTGTTGAAACTGCAGCTAAATTTGGAATTAGAAAATGCAGAAGCTGAAAAAGAATTCAAAAACAATTCTACCCAAAAGGGGGTACTGGGAAGACATACTTATTGTTTCATGAACATGAACATGCAGATATATGAGATTTGAGATTTGAAAGAACCCACATCAATGAACAGAAAAAGAATTCAATAGACAACTCAGAGAGAGAGAGAGAGAGGAGGGAGGGAGGGAGGGAGAGAGAGAGGGAGAGGGAGAGGGAGAGAGAGAGAGAGAAAGACGGAGGGAGAGGGAGAGGATATTCTCAAAGTTCTGTTAACATACATACAGCTATGTTTCATTTCAATAACCCATATGGATGACAATTTATGCATATTGAAAATGAAGAAAATTTTCTCTATCTTACCCATGAAAGAAAAGAAAAGTAAGTAACTACGTCCTTCATTGTATGAACTCTAGAACCAAAATTACAAGAACCAACAAGGCGTTAAATAGAATACTTACATAAGTATTAAGCTGCCTCACAAAGCTGGAGAAGTTGTTGTGCTTGAAGTATCTGGGAAGCAGACTAGTGGAGAATGCATGCGGATCCCACACAACGAAGCTATTACCTGATCTGCTCCAAGAAACTATTTGCCCTGTGCTTGGGTGATCCACCATATCAAAGGTTTTCGTGAGAAATGGTGGAGGGCCTGCATCGTGAAGACCCTCAATTGGCTGTGGAACTGGAACCATTGATTGCTCACCGGACTGCGATGAACTGGATACCGGAAACTCCTCCTTTACTGGGTACAAAGGATTCATTATCAAAATCCCAAAAAATAAAAATAAAATAAGAAGCTAAAATCTTGATGGGTTTGGATTATTTTTCACTAATCTGTTGTATTCGATTGTTAAATCAGATATGAAGGTCTATTATCGACGCAAAATTGATAAGAAGAACACAACCCAATTCACAGAAAACAAAACCCATAAAGGATTTGATCTAATTGAAACTGTAAAAGCATTAAAAAAGCTAAAACATTACCAAGTGGCAAAGACAGAGAAGAAGAACGAAAATCAGTGGAGTTTCCAAAAATACATAAAAGTGTAGAAGAAGAAATCAGATAGAGTTTTGAAAGAAGCTGAAGAAATGAAAATCTACAGACAAGATTATTATGAGAATCAGTTAAGGCCTGAGTGATGATGCAAAGGGAAAGACAAATTGCCACTTTAGATATTTTTCTACCACACTCTATTTCTTCTTTGGGAAGGTAGTTTGCGCCGTTAAGAAGTTCGTTGCTTGTCGCCCCCATTAACAAAAGAAGCAATGAAAGAACTGTCTAAGCCTATAAATGGAGCTGAGGGGTGCCTTATAAATAAGATGAAAGGAAAGTTCTAGAGACCTTGGGGAGTAATTTTTTTTAATTCATATTATTATGAATTATTCCCTTTCTTCATAGAGAGAGAGAGATACTGTTAAAATAAAAAAAGAAGGAAGGTAGTGGGAAGAAGGTGGAGAGAGAGAGAAATGTCAATTAGAAAGTTCTGGAACTTCAAGGGCTGACAATGGGATGGTGGTCTAACCAAGAAAATAAAAAAATATAAATATATATCTTTATATTATCTTTCTATTTTTTTATATAAAGATACAGAAAAGATGGTATGGTGGAGGTATGGGATGGACCCACGTGTCACAGAGAGTGGTTTTGATTTGCAGATAGGTTTACAATAATTTGATTGGTGGTAACCTTTGATAATTGAGCTGACATCACTCAATGGCACTGTTGGATTGAGCTACAAGCCTCCAATAAAAAAAATCATGGAAAATTTTGGAGTTAAATGGACTTTTTTGATTGGTTAGTGAGAAGTAAGTAAATTATGCAATAATTCGATCCAAAAAGAAAAGAAAGTTCTACGACAAGGATTTTCCATGTGAAGAATATGAGCGCATTGGTTGTTTTTTACTTTTATTTTTTATTAAATGATATTTTGATGAACTAATTTTTAGACACAAGCTTGATTATTTAAACTATCTCCCTTTGCATTTGATAACATTCATAAGAAATTTAAATGATGGTAAGTTTTTTTTTTTTTTTTGCTATACAGGTATCCCGAGCCAATTTGTGTGCACCGGACTAAATCCTACACCCCGAATAAGGAGAGTAATTTTTTAATTCATAATATCATTGTCTCTGAATATTAGTAGTTAGTGGGAGTCAAATCCAAAATTAAGGGACTTGATACGTCCTTAACCTTGTTTGTTCAACCACTAAGCTACCCACTCTTAGGTTAAATGATGACAAGTTACTCAATACGAAAAATCAAATTTAGAATTTACTCAATGAAAAAAGTCAAATTTAGGATCCTTCATTTTCTAAAACATTTATATCATTCGGCAATGAATTTCGAAAATTATTTTTTGCTTTTAGAGCTCAAAAAAAATATTTATTTTTTTTAGTTTCAATTTTCACATTATTATCATTTTTAAAGAATATGCCACACTTAGTTTTTTCTATTACTCTTTTCGCATTGTAAAAAAAGTTAAAATGATGAGGAATTACCAATAAAAAAAGCAAATTTTAAGAATTTTCACTTTTTGAGATATAAAAATTAAAATTTATTTTTCTAACTCATAAGATTTTACTATCTCGATTTGAGTATTTGAAGATTCTTGGAAATTTGATTTTCTCTCTTTATTTTTCTCCCTTTTTTCTTATAACTGTAAGGACATACCCTTATTACAAATATACGTTCACTGTAAATAATCATTACAAATATATGTATTCATGTATCATCAAAAATTATAGACACCTATTGGTACAGGCATATTATGTCATAATTCTATTAGTATAAATTTTTTATAATTATACTAAAAAAAATGAAAGAAAATGAAAAAAAAAAAGTGGAGATTCAATTATTGTTATATATTAATCAATTTAATATGGTGGCATAAGAGGGTTCGCAGTACCAATAAAGATATTCGGTTCTTTCATAGTTATATTAATGAAAAGATCAACCAAGTCTGTGGTCTTACTTCACCGACCATCCCACGCATTTAGTATTTCAATGCATAAAACGTACCACGTATCGGACCATCCAACACATTTAGTTTTTCAATGCACACGTATCGGCTTGATTTCGATGAATGGGTACTTTCATTTGATTGTTCGAGGTATGGTCAAATTCATATTTGGCAATCTTATCCGAAACGGATCATAAAAAATATATATATAGTTTTGGTAAAATAAAAAATGTTACGTACCAATAACACGTGGTGGCTTTAGGATTACTGTAAAGACACGTGGATAAAAAATTATATAAGTTTGGCTAAATATTAAAACATGGATACTTTCGAATCATAGAAAATATAAGGTGCCATTTGGATAAGCTACCATTTTTTTGCTTTTTTAATTTTGAAAGTAGAAGCAACTTTTTGCTTCAACTATCAATTTTTTGGAAATAAGAAGTACGTTTGAAAGTCTCAAATTGCTGTCTGTTTTAAAATTTAATGGGCACACACAATTGTCATTTTTGTTTTTTAACCTCATTCTAGCATTTTATCAAACAACTTATGTGCATTCAATAGATCAGTTCCCTGTACTTAGTTCGGTAGCTCGGTAGCTCTGGCATAAGGTGAGCAAAGCTCCAACTGCATGTTTGGTGCTTACGAGAGATCCATCTTCAACTGTTTCCACCAAAGTTAAAATCCCACTATCTGAATTTGAGATCGCAATTTGCCATTCTTCAGATTTAGAAAGAATTTCAAGTAGGGCAGTAGCTTTCTCAGCGAATTTGGAGTATTTCTTGCATTCTTTGAGGAGCTTGATAAGAGGAGGAACTGCTTTGGCATCAAGGATTGGACTCGAATTCTCTATGCAGGAGGAGAGATTGTGGAGGGCCGTGACAGCATCCACTTTGCCTTGAACGCTTCCTGAGCTGAGGATCTTAACTAGAAGAGGTGCAGCTCCAGAAGCTGTGATTGTTGGCTTGTTGGGTGCAGCAGCTGAAAGTGTTATATATATATATATATATATATATATATATATATATATATATAT
>JAESVK010000826.1:852901-954619 GCA_017140935.1 Hamamelis virginiana
ATATATATATATATATATATATATATAACTGACACATTCTTCAATATCTCCATTTAAGAGAGATGAAAAAATTTGAACAGTGAAAGATGCTGGTGAATTAGTCTACTGGTAAAGTGTGTTGATGGTTGTTTAGAAGCTAATATTCCAATCCTGCTTTTATTAGGGTGAGAAAGGATGGAAAATGTTGAAGGAAAGAGAAGACTACCACATATTTGTGTAGCTTATATTCCAATCCCACTTTTTCAGTGCGTGGCAGTCTTTTTTTGTAAAAATAAATAAATAAATAAAAATAAATAGATTTGGTCCATGCGAAATTGCACAGAATTATCTTTCCCTGTACATTCCGCGTGGGTCCGGCCGGTCGAACATTCGACTTGAACTTTTAAGAAATCATTTTCAAGGACGATGCTAAATCATTCGATAATCTGTCCTTGTGCCATTTGTTAAAAGCTTACATTATTCAAAGTTACAGAAATTCAAAGCACCTATAGAGTCAATTGGTATGCAAAAATCTCATTATTTCTAGAAATCTATACTCTCAAATTCTCAACCACCTCACTCTTCTCTCTCATTTTCACCAAATTCTTACGGAAGAAAATGCCGCGTATTGAATTTTATTTCGTCCTATAAACATTTCAAGCTAAGTGTACCTAATATAAGTAAAAGTGAAGCCTAAGTGTCACGGGCCTAGAGTTTCACTGTAGCGGAATTGCCCGTGCGATGCCTCAACTCCCTCGTCAAGGCCAGCCTTACACCATCCGAGTCCGTCTAATCTTAGACTCCCACAAAGTGCCCCGCATTAAAGCCAACAAGAACTACCCACAACGAGTACTGTTGATAGCAACATACTTCCCTTGGCTTACTGATAGCTTCATAGTGCAAAGCACTCGCCCAACCAATAAGATTCCCTTGTCATCAAGGCTCTGCCGCATGTCTCGCAACAATACGGAAGTTCCCCAACCAAGCCAGCATCATTGCGACACCCGTAGTGCCATATATGCGCATCTCGAATAGCTGGGAGGCATGCTAGCCCAACTACGCATAGGCTTGCGCCCATGCTAGGCACACGAGGCCTTACTCAGGACCCCGATAGCCCAATCCGCCCCAATATCCAACCGAAGGTTATAAGTGGGGCTTGGCCACTCGTAGCACGGAACCTCTGGCCTCGGAACAGTGCGCACTGCCGCCCTCACGACAGCGTCCATTGTGCCCCGAGCACCAATGGAGACACTAGCAAGTCCCTTCAGACAAGCTAGGCCCGCCCCGATGTTGCCACGGGTTAGGCTCGGTTAGGGCGCGAGGCCCCAGGGGAGGTAGAGCTCACCTACTATCCCCTTAAAGAGATTTCTGTGCGTTTGAGGGAATGCCCGCAAGAACCATCATATGAAAAATAAGGGATCAACGCCTCCTGATAAACCCAAGCTTGTGACGCCAGTTAAAGCAAGGCACATCCAAGTACGCCAATGACCCTCATGGCCCGACTCAAGGCCCCACGGCTAGTGTCACGCGCACATGGCCTCATGCCAAAAGTGCGGACCGTGACATTCTCCCCCACTCAATAATGTCAATGCCCTCATTGACGCTGCTTCACCTCAATACTCAAACAGCTGGCTGCATGTACTCATGTCCCTCCCCACTGGATCAGAACTCTTCCTGACTGCCCTCATACTCGAAAGATACTCCAAACGGTTGCCTATCTCAGACTGTGTTCGAAGCATACTTGAACCCAACACAAAGACGCCCAATCTTCACTGAACTTGGCCAAGGAAACATAGCACACTGCTCGCCCACTGTACTCAAAGCTGTGTCTTCAATACCCCTCTGAGCATATCTGATCACAATGGCTTCTCTAAGCCCACTGATTCCCTCTAGAAGCAGCTCCTCTGAACCATGCCACTCTTGGCAGCTGCCCCTCTAAGCAAAGTCCCCGTCGGAACGTAGCATCTCATGTAGCGAACTGTGGCCATCAACCCACATATGTAAACACTACTGCTCTCTTTATTCCCCTCCGGGAGTTGTTGACACTGTCTCAACATGCCAACGTTTTTTTTTTTTTTTTTGGATAATTATCAACATGCCAACGTTACCTTCTCGGTCTGGCACCCTTTTCCTCAAACTCTTGAGATGTGCTCCTCTGAGCAAGTCCCCTCCGAAACATAGCATATTGAGCTGCAATTGCGACAATCAACCCACAAAAGCACTCTTTCCTACTCCCCTCATTCCCACGGTGAGGTCGTCTCAATGATATGGCTGCTCCAGTGCCTCGGCACACATGCCTTCACCCCGAGTTAGCTTGTTATGCTCCGTAGACTCTTTATGTGTTTTGCCCCCACTTAAGGGAGCATACGCCTCTGCGTTAGCTAGTCACTTGGCAGGCTCCCCACTCAAGCTGATACTCATTCTCTGTATGTGTAGCTACCTCCTAACAGTGTCTCAACTACAAAAGTCTTCAACCGAAGGAAAGCAACCCACAATTCTCATTAAGCTCATCTCATACTCTGATGCACCTCCGTGCTTTTGTTGTGTAGAGTGCCACTGCACTTACTACTATAATACCCCCACTCTAGAAGGTTATTCGTTGCGCCACAGCGTCTTCGTTGCTTGGTAGGCTCCCCCACTCAAGCTAAGGTTCATCCTTTGTATATGACGATAGCTTCCAACAGTAGCTCGACTGCACTAGTCTTTACTCGAAGGAAAGTAGGCCATAATGCTCGTTAAGCTCACTCTAGTCTCAGTTGCACTTTCGTGCATTGGTTTGTAGCGTGCCTCGGCACTAACTACTAATGTTATGCCTCATCTCTAGAAGGTTGACTCAATGCGCCTCTGCGACTTGTATAAGCCCCCTCTGGGCTCTTGTTTCGTTGTGCCTCCGCACTGTTCTCAAATATGAGTCGTTGTCCTGACTTGCACAAACCCATAACATGGTTGCCCTTTCTCTAAACAAACGTGGCATTTTCACCACTTGGCGCTCCCACCAATATGTTCACCAAGGTGCCTCCGCACATGGGTCGTCAAAACTAAGTTAATTGGTAGAATTTCCTATCATCCAACAATCATTAGCAACCTTGCCATCACAAGATACATGCCCTCGAACTCTTCAAGAAGTGATGCACTGATCCACACAAAGCCACCAACATTTTCCCAAACTCAAGACATTCATATTTGCCGCCAATGTAGCCACAGTGTAGAACAAGTCTCGCACTAGTCCACAAAGTAGTAGTCAACAACATAGTTGAAACCATCAAGCTTGCGCCCTCTGAAACCAACATTAGCCCCATCTGTCCATGAGTAAGGTGCACTGCAAACCGACTCCTCAAGTAGTCACTGAACGTAGCCACAAGCAAGCAAGTATCCCACCAGCCCAACGAGTGGTACTCAACAACATAGGTTAGCCCATCAAGCATTGCTGCCATCTGAAGCCAACTATAAGCTCGAGCCAATCTGAGTGCTATCTGCTGTATCCCAGGCATCTCCCATCGTATCTCAAATTCGGCTCTGATACCATCTGTCATGGGCCTAGAGTTTCACTGCAGCGAAATTGCCCGTGCGGCGCCTCAACTCCCTCGTCAAGGCCAGCCTTACACCATCCGAGTCCTTCTAATCTTAGACTCCCACAAAGTGCCCCGCATTAAAGCCAACAAGAACTACCCACAACGAGTCCCGTTGATAGCAACATACTACCCCCGGCTTACTGATAGCTTCATAGTGCAAAGCACTCGCCCAACCAATAAGGTTCCCTTGTCATCAAGGCCCTGCCGTATGTCTCGCAACAATACGAAAGTCCCCCAACCAAGCCAGCATCACTGCGACACCCGTAGTGCATCTCGAATAGCTGGGAGGCATGCTAGCTCAACTACGCATAGGCTTGCGCCCATGCTAGGCACACGGGGCCTTACTCAGGACCCCGATAGCCCAATCCGCCCCAATATCCAACGGAAGGTTATAAGTGGGGCTTGGCCACTCGTAGCACGGAACCTCCGGCCTAGGAATAGTGCGCACTGCCGCCCTCACGACAGCGTCCATTGTGCCCCCAGCACCAATGGAGACACTAGCAAGTCCCTTCAGACAAGCTAGGCCCGCCCCATGTTGCCAAGGCTTAGGCTCGCTTAGGGCACGAGGCCCCAGGGGAGGTGGAGCTCACCTACTATCCCCTTAAAGAGATTTCTGTGCGTTTGAGGGAATGCCCGCATGAACCATCATATGGAAAATAAGGGATCAACGCCTCCTGATAAACCCAAGCTTGTGACGCCAGTCAAAGCAAGGCACATCCAAGTACGCCAATGACCCTCATGGCCTGACTCAAGGCCCCACAGCTAGTGTCACGCGCACATGGCCTCATTCCAAAAGTGCGGACCGTGACACTAAGGTAGGTGGACAGGCTGACGTGCGCCCACCCAAACCTAGTGTGGGATGGGTTGGGCTCTACATCAAATTACATTATATTGAGGTAGGGTTCAATTTTTGGGCTCAAACATTAGAATGGGGCGAGTTAGGTAAACCATATATGGCTAGAACACTAATTTATTAAATAAATGATTATTAGATTCTTTTAACTTAACAATAGAAACCTACCCCAAATCTAAACGCATATCAGTGTTTGGTAAAAAAAGAAAAAAGAAATAAAGAGTGTGATGATAAAAAAATAGTAACGTTGATGATAATGGATGGCACGATGAGTAGTACATGTTAGTGGGTGATGCTCGTATGTAGATAGGTGGTAGCGGTGATGATGATGATGAGTAAAAGATAGTGGTGGTGGTGATGATAAGTTGTGGTGATGGATGGGGTCAGTGATATATAGCTAGTGGGTGGTAGTTGTAGTTAGGTGGCTGCAATGGTGGCTGGTGATAAATAAATTATTAAAGCAATGAAGATAATTGGTGATGGTGGTGGATTGGTGCTGAATATGGGCTGTGATAGTGGTGACTTGTGGTGGGTGGTAGTCATTGATGAGTGATAATGAGAAAAGAATAGTGGTATGGGTGGTGTTGATATTGGGTGGTAGTACTAATGGTGATCACTAGTGGGTGGTGGTTGTAGATGTCTAGTAACAATGGTTGTTGGTGGTGCTGATGATGGGTGGTAGTAGTGGCGGTGGGTGGTGGCCATGGATGGGTGGTAACGGCGGTGTTAATGAATAAAGAATAGTAGTGGTGGGTGGTGTTGATGTGGGGTGGTAGTGGCTGTGATTGATGATGCATTATGTACTGTCATGAGATTTACAAATTTCAATTTTAACTTGGGACTTTGAAATCTTATGATTTTTAAAATTTTAAAGTTCTCGAGTACTGTAAATCACGCATTATGTTACCAAAATAACATTGATAATTAATTGAATTCCTGGGATTCATAATTCTATCCCACCAATTACAAGCAAACGAACAAGACCAAACATTAATATTTCTTCCCACTAGCTAGGTTATGGGTTTGAATCCAGTGTAGCATTATTTATTTGTTTTATATTCTTTAAGGATACTTTTGATCAACTCATGGGAATTTCTAAAAGTTGATCATGTAATATTAATGACAGTGGTGCTAATTTTTTAATAAATCCCACTAAAAAATAAATTTATATTTTTAATATCATCAAAATTATAATAAATCCGTTCAGACAAAATACGTTGATATTTTGATGTTCTTATATTATAAAACATTATTTTATTTTATTTTTTAAAGAATGGCTAGAATCATTTCCTCTTTAAGCTGTGTTTGGATGGTCGGATCTAAGGATATGATCAATATAATATTCGAAACCCAAAAAGGGGTAAAAGTGTATATGTAAACAAAAGAAAAACTATAAATAAGATTATCTATGCTCCTCATCCTAAAAAAATTATTCGATTCCTCTCCTTTCACAAATGCCAAAGGAGGCAAGGAGGAGCAGCCTTTCACTTGGGCTTACAATCTTATGGGGTAACCTAAAAGTCTTAAACCACCATTCTAAAAACATTCCCAATTCTAAAATATTATGAAGAATAGTGAAAGAATTTGGGATTAGGAGTCCATCTTCAATCCAATGAGAGAGAGAGAGCGAGGATCTTTTATTTTATGTATAAATCTTGTTTACACAGTAAGCCCTTTATATAGAACTAACAGAGAACTTAACAAACTAACAAAAACTTAATAGAACTTAACAATTATAACTAATCTAACTGCTTTGAGTTTTGATCAGTTACAGCTTGAGCTGACGGCTGTCCTTCAACAAATCCCACTTCTTTATTGGCTTTAGGGAAGAGACTAAGGAGGCGACAAAACATGTAACTCGTCTCATTTTTCATAATTTTCTACTCCATTAATGTTTGAAAGTTTGGTCCAAAACATAAATCATTAATATACTGTGAAGAATAAATAATTCAATCAAAAAGTAAAACTCAGCATTGTCATTAGCAAAAACCTCACAAAAAATGATCATTGTCTAGCTTATACTTTGGCATGAACTTGAAATAGTTTGTTTAATATAGTAATCACAAATCGAATTCCCAACTTAGTCAACTTCAAGAAGAGATTGTAGAATAGATCAAATGTATTGCATAACAACCTATGTAATAGGGTTTGGAATTATTTAATTAATTTTTGATGAAAGTCAAAGTATTTAAACTTAGAAAGAGGTTGGGAATTTATTGTCCTTATGCTTCAATTAAATTAAAGGGAAAATTACAGATTAACCCTTTGTACTATAAAGAAAAAATATTTTACACCCCTAAACTATTAATTGTGATACATTGATTCTCTATACTATTAATTTGTGATAAATTGCACTCTTTTGTCAGCTAATCGGACATCCGTTTAACAGACAGAAAATCAAGTGAATGTATGAATGCATGCTATTTTTATTTTTATTTTTAAAGCAAACGTCCAATTAATTGACGAAATAATGTAATCTATCGTAAATTATTAATATAGAGGATCAACATGTCATAATTGATAATTTAGGGTGCAAAGTATTTTTCTTTGATAGCACGGGAAACGAATGTATAATTTTTCCATAATTAAACCAAGGAGTAAGAATAGGACTAGGACACTAGAAAGTGTGAAAAAAAAAAAAAATGGTAATATTCACGGTGAAATTAGAACAATTAAGGAGAGTCCTTCACGAACTGGCGGCATCCGAAGCATATAAAAGGACTTTACATTCAATTCTCAGGCATGTACATAGAACTCTTCTTGCTCGCTAGCTAAATTGTTTCTCTGTTCACAGAATGTTATCGTCTTCTCTGAAGAAACGAAATGCTTCCGTCAAACAACCAACGATGCAGAACATTCAATTTTCGATTGTTCGTATCTGCATTCATCGTGATTGCAATTACATGTTGTTATGGAGAGTCATCGACATGCTTGACGGTGTACAAAGAAGGCGGTGCTCCGGCGGTTTTTCAGTCTCCGAAATGCCCTCTCTGGAAGCTACCAGATTACGGTTCTCGATCACGGACCACGGCTTGTCAGGTCGCCATGCTTCAAGGACGTAGAAAGTATCAGGAGGATCGCACTTTCTGCTCTCTCGATGTTCGAATTCCTTTTCCTGGTAACAACCACACAAATAGTATATACATACACGCATATATATGTGATTTATGTTTCAAGTATCTATATTATATGATGAATTAGGGTTAGAATTTGAATCCATGAATGGATTGGACAGAACATGCGTTTAGAGATTGAGCTCGTCTAGGGATTAGGCTTGATTGCGAGGAAATAAATGGAGTTGATAAGAAGATTTGATCATAAATGGATTTTCAAAGAAGAGTTGTGTTGTCAATTTAAATTTCTAGGCTTGTTAGGCATGGTTTGATAAATTAACAAGCTCAAAAATAAGTTTAAGCTTGGTTCGTTTGTCTTTTGAACGTCCTCAAACGAACGTTTAGTTGAGTCAATCTCGAGTTGTTTGATTGTTTGATGTGTCAACAAGCTTTTCTAGCCAAGTAGTGCTTTACTCAAGAAGTTTGAGCTTGGCTTGTTTATCTTAGAAGCGAGATTTTGAATGAACCTCTTTTCAAACCTAGTCTGAGTTACTTAGTTCCTCATACAACCTTAGTCTAGATTCTAAATTGCTAGTGGGATAGCGAACTTCTTGAGGTTGACCTTTTGACAGGATTTTATTTATTTGTATAGAAGTCAATCCTTTTGCCTTTCTACAAGGAATTACCTCTAAAGTTATTTGTTTTTAGTTTCATGCTAGATGGACTGAAGGCTTGTTAGGACATGTTCAGAGGTGTACTCCCTTTAATTAACTATGACTATTTAAGTCAATATTTTAAAATATGAAGGGAAAGAAATTCACTTGTGCTTCGTTTGGATCTCGGAAAGAACAAGGGAAAGGAAAGGAGAGGAAAATGGAGAACATTCCTAAAAAATGGATTCCATTCTCGAGCATTTTCAAATCGCTTTACTTTCCCTCAAGTTTTCTGTGATCCAAACACATGCTTAGGGATTGAAGTACTCAGTTTGATTACACCTATGCATAGATAAGTTCATATATGGTAGTACTTTACTTTTTATATTATACGAGTGGCAGTTCTAATATATAAAATCTGATATTGGACAGGTACAACAGGGCTTACCGATTTTACGGTTGGAATTGTGGCAGTTTTTGATGGCCATAATGGTGCTGAAGCTAGTGAGATGGCTTCAAAGCTTTTATTGGAGTATTTTGTTTTGCATACATTTTTTCTTCTTGATGCGACATATTCTGTTACATTGAAGAAATCTACAGGCATGTTGCCAAATAAAGGAGAACAGGATGTTGTTTTTCAAGCACTTAATTTGGATGAAATAGGTCGGCATGAGTCGGATCGTGGAAGGTACCTTTATTGTGTAGATATGTGTGTTTTTATAATTGATATTATGTCACGCAAGAAAGTATGCATTGGTGATTAGTTTTATCGGCTTTTGTTATGATTACTGATATACTGTACCAAAAAATAAGGTTATTTCGAGAAGATAGGGGGAATATGTATTGGTTGTGCCTAAATGTTAGTAAAGAGAAGCTTTCAATAGTAAATATGCTTCTCCAAGCCTATTACATATATAATTTTGAATAGCACTCATGAAATAATCAATACACACCTTATTGTTGAAAGTTTTGATATAGCCAACATTATCTTAGGGACTTATGGAACTTACCTTGATGCTTTCTCATGTGAACGTTAATATTGAATAACTTATAAGCTATTATTTTATGTTACTTTTATTTTATTTAAGTGCATTGTGCGCTCAATAATATTTTTTGTGTTTGTAAGGTCTTGAAGTTCAGCACACAATATGATTCTTGGATTATTATAGTTGATATGTATTTCTCGAAAATAATATAGTAGATCTTCCACAGGTATAAGCTTTCATTGCCAGCAATCATCGATGGATCTTTTCGCTTGGAAATTCTTAAGGAATCATTGTTGAGGGCAATCCATGATATTGATGTAACATTTTCTAAGGCAAGTTTTATTTCATGTTTGTTTTCTTGTTTTAGAAATTGTTGTGCATTATACCCTTCTTTTTGCACTTATGTTGACGTTCATTCAATTTAATTGTGAAGGAAGCATCTAGAAAAAATCTTGATTCAGGTTCTACAGCCACAGTTATACTAATAGCGGATGGTCAGATATTAGTTGCCAATGTTGGAGACTCAAAGGCTTTATTGTGCTCCGAAAAATTTCAGTCTCCTGCCGAGGCTAAAGGTCAGAAGAGTCATGCTTTAAAAACAAACTATTTATGATTTTAATGCACATGTTTACACCATGGCAGGCAGGCTTAGCATTGTATGCAATGTTTTTCATGTTTAGTTTATGGTATGCGATGTTCTTCGTCTCCTCCTCCTCCTCCTCCTCTCTCTCTCTCTCTCTGTCTCTCTCTCTCTCTGGTTACAGTATCATGTTGTTACATGTTAGACAATGGAGTATGATTTGATGTGGCATTTTTTATTCTCTTCATATTGACAATGTGGATGAAAAAGTTGATTATTTCATGGTTCTTGCAAATTGCAGCCACTCTATTGAGGTTATACAGGCAGAAAAGACGCAGTGGTTCTATTTCACCTGTAAAAGATTATGACAGATTTGAATTGGTGACCTCCAATGGGCTGGCATATTTTTTTGTTAAGGAACTGACTAGAGATCATCATCCAGATAGAGATGATGAAAGGTCCAGAGTTGAAACTGCTGGCGGTTATGTTCTGGAGTGGGCTGGTGTGCCTCGAGTCAATGGTAAGCTGGCCGTTTCTCGAGCTATAGGAGATGTGTCCTTTAAGAGGTGAGGTCCACTATTACAAGTGTATATTTGACTTTTCTGATTTCCTACGTGAAAAAGAAATATTCGAACTCCAGAATGTAACTTCTCATTCTGTCCCCCCTTTTTTTTTTTTGGTTTTTGTGTGGCTTATAAACAGTTATGGCGTCATATCTGCCCCAGAGGTGACAGATTGGCAACCTCTGACTGCTAATGCTAGCTATCTGGTGGCTGCATCTGATGGCATATTCGAGAAGCTCAGCTCACAGGATGTTTGTGATTTATTGTGGGAAGTACACAGTCGTCACACTGTTCAATCAGAACTCTCTTCTTCATGCTCATACTCGTTAGCTGATTGCTTAGTAAACACTGCTTTTGAAAAAGGCAGTATGGATAACATGGCTGCTGTTGTGGTTCCATTGAGGTCAACTGGTTTTTCTCAAACCCTGCTGGAGGAAACATGTGATGGAAAGAGAGACATGGATTACTCAGCTTTAGGACTACAGAAGTTCATATCTGAGCAGCCAGGTTACTCTCCCTGGTCTTAAACTTTCCTATAGGCTTATATAATGCATTGGTATGGACACAGAGATACAGATTCGGCAATACTCGAAATCATTGAGATGAAAAAGTTGTTAGTTTTTTTTTTTTTTTTTTTTTTTTTTAAGGAAAAAACCACCAAAAAAAAGAAAGGGGAATTTTTTTTTTTTTTTTTTTATATTAAAATTTTTTTTTTTTTTTTTTTTTTTTTTTTTTTTTTGTGTGAAAGAGCACAGAACCATGCAAAAGGCATGGGAATCTTTTATATATATATATAAATTATCATTCTTTTTTTCATATTTGAGAGCATAATTTGAAGGAATGTAGGAGTAGCAGTTGTGATTCAAAACTTTATGAAATCATTTCAACTATCATTATATCTTAGAACATTCTGAAGTTATTTCTCCTACAATTATATTCTTGCTCCAAATAATAAATTAAATTTAACTAGTTGATAATTGCCACTATGTTGGTTTCATGTTGGCCTTGTGGCTGAAGGTATCATTTTGTATCTTAAAATTTGGGACACACCCAAGCCAAGTTTGGTGCGTTTTCTTGCATGTCTATGTTGGTTTCATGTTGGCCTTGTGCCTGAAGTTATACTTCTGTATCTTAAAATTTGGGACACAGCCGAGCCAATTTTGGTGCGTTTTCTTGCATGTCTGGCCTTGTCTATGCCAGGCATGTGTCTTAACGCAGGCATGGCACTCTTCTTGTTCATTTGTATAGGCAAGTAGTGCTGAAAGACAAAACAAGCTATTTGAGCTTGGCTTGATAAAAAAATTGTTTGAGCTTGGTCGTAAGATAAACTAGCCAAGCTCAAACCTTATTTTTGAGCTTGTAAATTTGTCAAGCCAAACTTGAGTAGAGTACTATTCGGCTTGGTAAGCTCATGAATACTTTAAATAATTGAACTACTCAAGCTTGACTTGATGAAAAGCTCGTTTGAGCTCACTCGTAAGATGAAAGACTCACGTCTCAAAACTCATTTTTTGGCTCGTTAATTTATTGACCCAAGCTTGAGCAGCCTATTACTCAGTTTTTTTTATTGTCCTAAGGCAAACTTGCCTGTATATACTTGTGATGTGTCATTGGTGAGTAGTGGCGGTATCAAACTGTACATCTCATTTGAAGAATTTAAGATGATGAATCAACTACAATGTATTTAAAATTGAATAATTATGAGTTATCTCATGTTCTCATCTTGTTACCTTTGCTCACTGTGGTGATTGTCCTCCTGTTAACGTTATTATCTTTTGCTTTTGTTACTCTGGTTAGCTAAGGGCATCACTTTTGACTTTGTACAATTGGAGCATGCTCATCCAGTTCTGGCCAAGTTTGACAGGTTATTGGTAAGGTTTATAGTCAAGCATTTCAATGTTATTTATTTATAAATATTCTTATTTGATTGTTTATTCTTCTTTCTTTCTTTCTTTCCCTTGATTTCCTTCTTTTTTTTTTCTTTTTAGGTATTTGTCCTCTCTCATCCTCCCAATTTTGGGCGGATGAAAAATGTGTGTTGAGTGATTGTTTTTTCCCCTTCACTTCGGCCTCCTATACCAAACACACCAACTAGCCCCCATCCTTCCACTTTTCCTTTTCCCTCTCTCCATCCCTTTTCTTTAACCTCATGCCAAATAGAGCATTATTATCTCTAAATGGAGGACCTGACAAGAAACGTCACTTTTCTTCGATCGCTCAATGCTCCCTTCATTGCTTGTGCCCACAATAAATAATTAGACTCATTTAACTTGGTAGTATTGACTATTAACCAATCAGACAACAAAATAGAAATGATCTTGATGGAGTTAGACTCAGGCATAATAAATTAAAGAACCAAAAAATAATAAACAACCCAACCAACTGGCAGTACCAGCTACAAGGCAACAACAACTCGACAAGTCTAGAAAACACATAATAAGCATAAAAAACCAACCTTAATTTCAACAATAGAAACCAATCTTCTATGACAATGTACTGAAAAGCCACAACAAACATCATTATGAACTAAAACAACCGACTTGAGTCGTCCACTAGGGCAAAAGCATGACAAATTAGGGGTTTGACACATAAAATCACTTCAAAATCCTACCAACAGACAAAAGCAACTTACAGACGAAACTCGGCAACGGATGGCACACAACCCAAGGTGTTAGTACAATTGTACTAACATGTCCAAACAAATGTGATCCATGCTCTCTTTTTTCAGCCCTCTTTGACTTTCTCAAAAGTCCACTGGTGTTCGGGGTCTAGTATGTTTGTTTTGGTAGAACAAAAATGAGAGAGAAAATAGTGAAGAGCGAAAGTGTTCTGATCAATATATTAAAAGCTTTGATACCATGATTAGAATATAAAATGTGAGAGAGAGAGAGAGAGAGAGAGAGAGAGAGATTGGGATCTTTAGTCGAAAATTTGAGTCAAGTCTATACTTCGTAGCTTTTGAAAAAGTGTTTATTTCTAACTTTCACCTTGTTTTTAAAATATTGAAGTACTTTCATTGATTATTGCTTTCCCAGCCCTTTGTTGGAACTTCATACCATCAATTCTCAAAAGAATGATAAAAGGAGTGATGTTTATAGTATTTGAATGCTTGTTTTAGATTAGAGCTATGATGGTTGCATATATCCCCTCTAATTTGCAACTTGTATGTATTTCCCATAATGTTCTATAATTTTCTTTGTGAAAGTAAGTGTGTAATCTCAGGGTCTTGGTGCTTTGTCTTTGTTATGTTGCCCAACTACTTAATATATATAGGGAGTCTATGACCTGCGTAGGGTCAATTGCAAAATAGATTTTGAAAAACCGACTGTTGGATTAGAAACAACCCTTATGAATTTCATGTTCACCCAAAATCACAGCGATCCAACAGTTGGTTTTGAAAAATCACTATGGAAAATTGTGTTTTTTTTGTTCTTTAAAATATCACCATTTTTTCCTGATCGGTTTTTCCAAAACTGACTGTTGGATTACTGTAATTTTTGGTAAACATGAAATTCATAAGAGGTGTATCTAATCCAAAGGTTGGTTTTTCAAAATCTGTTCTGCTATTGGCTCTACGTAGGTCAACTTACGCAACTAAGTTGCGTAAGATGCACCTTATAATAGACTCTCTGTGTATATATATATATATATATATATATATATATATTGCAAAAGAATGAATGTGGAATCTTAGGGTCATGGCTTTGTCATGTTGCCCAATTACTTTTGCAGTTGTTTCCTCTTTAAAAGGTAGTGTGTTTTTGTTTTGCACAGTTCCTTCAGCAGGGCTTTTCTATTTGCATCCTCAAGACTGGCAAAACAAATTTATTTTCCCTAATAGTGTTGTATGCTAGCCTTGAGGAAATCATTTTTCCCCTTTGCCAATAGATAAGAACATTTTTGTTTGATTGGATCTGATATACTTGTATCAAAGTGCATAGTAAGAAAAAATTGACACCACTCTCTTCTCAAAGAAAATGGAACAAAAAAAGCAAGAATTGGCAAAATCATAGTTTAGAATTTTGTCAGATATTATGAAACTCTCAACATATTTTCCCTATTAATCGACTGGGATTCTTTCAGTATGTAAGCCTACCTGATTAGGTTCTCTCTCTCTCTCTCTCTCTCTCTCTCTCTTGTTTGGAGCTTGTTACTTTTGTTTGCAATTCTCTTTGTGCAGTGCCTTATCTCCTTGAAGGAGTCCTTGTTCTTGTCTTCTTGTTGTATTTTCTTTAGCTTTGATAAAATCTCAACTAATTCTTGTGACTGACTGACTATCATCTTCAATGAGATTTGTGCAATTAAAGGGACTAACCTGGGTAGTTTCTTGGAGGAAAGATTAATTTGATTGGATATTGTAGCCATCCGGTTTTTAGAAATTCTTCAGAAGGCTTTCATTTTCTTGTGTTTTTGACCAGTACGGAAATTCAATTGTTTCAGATGTTGAGGCTGTCAATTTCAGTTGTTCAGTATAGTTGTGATGTGAGACTTGGGAGAGAAAGAAAGAGGGAAGAAAAGAAAAGGAGAAGAAGAGAAGATTTTAGAGGAAAGAAATTCTCAATTAATTACTAATCACTAAAGTCTGCCTCTAAAGAAAGTTTAAGGCTTTTAAATAGGCTACAACCACAACCCTAAATATAATTATGAAAAACATAAAAAGGAAACACAAATAACAAGGAAATAAATTATTACTATTTACTAATAAACTAAACCCTACGACCGTGCTGAACATAAGTCTTGAACGTGCGTGGCACGTTGGCCATCTCATGTGAGCTGCTTTGATTCCCATCAAGTTGAGAATGTAAACTGTCTCTTTTCATAAATAGGACTATATTTCCTTATTTGGAGGCCTGCACCAGCAGTGGAGGAAAAGGTTGTATGAATGATGTTGATTGTTATTTGTGCTATAGGTTGAAGGAAAGCATGGCAGCTTTGGTTGTTTTTATTTATCTGAGAACCTCAATGAAGATGTGCATCACACATTGCGGGCTCAAAAGGATGACTGGAAAGATGATGTGTATGGCCTTCCACAGGCTCTACCCGAGGCGGTTGATCACTGCTGTGGTAAGTTAAAGTTACTCTTGTGGTTGCTATTATTGAAGTTGGATTCACAGATTATTATCATCCTATACAAAATTGTTTTTTATAATTGTGAATATATATATATATATATATATATATTTGGAGTCTTTTGTCTTTTCATTTCAACCTTTTGGTATATTGGTGACATTTATATTTCTTGTTCTCTTTTTTAATGTATATTAGAAATATGAACGCAGGGTTATGACTTCATCTCTCATTTAACTACTACAAATATATATCTTGCATGTTTGTTGTTAACTTTTCATGTAAAAACCTTTTCATCTATTTTTACACATCTGTCTTGAATAGCTTTATGAACATAGTTACATGTTTGTTAACTTGCACATTTTTAATGCATAGAGCCATTATTTACTTTTCTCTCTCTGATTTTAGGTGGACCTCTGAATTTGTATAACGACCAAAATTTGTGCTTCCATTTTGGGATGACTATTGATGGAGTTAAAGATCAATGCATAAATCCTGAAGGCTTTGCTAGATTCCTTCGTATGCTTGAATCAATTCCTTTTCAGAATGATGATTCAAATTATGGATCATACGAGTCTCCAATACCTGACTTGAGGTACATTTTGTTTCTTTAATCAACTTGTTTTTTTAATGATCCGCAGCCTCCGGTGTCCAGAGACTTCGCCGGCAGGGATAGGTTGTGGTTGACAATGGGGATGACTTTGTTCTGCATCTCGCTTTTGAAGTTCTCTACTTCCATGAGTGTTCTTAGAGAGAGAAAGAAGAGAGTTGAAGTGGTAGAGCCACAGAGGAAAGAAAAAGTTTTGCAGCCATTTTTGTTGCAGAGAGAAGGGGGAAGGATCCAGAGAGAAGGGGGGGGGGGGGGGGGCGGGGGGGGGGGGGGTGGGGGGGGTTAAAAGGGCTAATATGTCAAAAAAAATTTCAGGACTTTATGCGCTAAAAATATAGGTCAAAAAAGACATTTGGCATGAAACAAAAATTGAGAGGACTTTATGCATGATGCCTCTTAAAGTGAGGACTTATAACCAATTATCCCATGACTAAATTGCCTGTTAGGAGCTAAGAATGGTAACTCTTTTACTCATAGGTTTATAGGAAGAGATGACATTTGAAATGCTTTGTTATCCCACTTAGAGTAACATAGGCTCGGATAGTTTTTGTTGGCCTGATTTGAAAACAGTAAAATACCCTTCACAAATAATAATATTACCATTCTTTTATCACTCCTGTGAAAGCTGGAGCATAGGCATCAATCATGTGCAGATTTTATTAAATAGTCTTTTTGAAAGACCATTTGGTCAATTGGAATAAGGTTTGTGCCTCCAAGAGTAAGGAGCTTTAGGGCAGGTAATATGGTCTCAAGGAATCAAGTTTTGTTTGTTAAGCATCTCTGAAGATTCAGGTAGTCGGATTTTCTTTGTTTTAGGCTATCTAGATTATGATTTAAATCTCAACAGGTCAGGTTCCAATGTAACTTGGGATGAGATGCACAAATGCCCTTGGACTTGTGGTGTCAATTGGCCTTTTCCATCTTTCTCCTCATATAAGAGATTTGGGTCCGGTAATTGGTATCTTATTTTACTTGGACTTATGGTTTGAATTTCATATTGTTTTCCAGCATGAAAGTCTGACTGTTCTTCTGACACTGTCTATGTTTTCCAGCATTAAATGCTTCATTTATTTAGCTAGTGGTCATTTTGTGCTTTGGCCATCACAAACTTGTGATTCTAGATTATGCATATTGTAACCATTTGCTATTTTATGCATGAAGCTAATACAAGTATATGTTTTCTCTTAGAACAAACCTTAAAGATACTCTAATCCTCTTGGTTGTTAGGTACACACTAAAGAAAAGGTTTGATCGTGGGTCTTATGGTGAAGTTTGGTTGGCATTTAATTGGAATTGTTCTCAAGGCAGTGATGCTTTGAATTGGAGAGGAAAAAGTCAAAATTTCTCATTTGATAATGTTCATCCTGACTCGTATAATAGAAGTTCAGAAACTAGCTCATCTTCTCATAACTGTCATGCTGGTCCTCCAGAAGACAACTTGTTTATTTTGAAGCGTATAATGGTAATCAGTTTAATTAATCAATGTTATATTTTTGTAGTTTCTATAATATCTCCTTTTGGTGCCTGTTTATATGCAGTGCTTTTATTCTAAATGTAGTTTATATCAAGGATTCTCACTTTGTTTCCTATATTAGATTATGCGACTTTGCTGAAATGTTGAAGTTTTCCATAAGGTCTGTTTGATATAAATTGAAATATTAAACATTGAATTTTACTTGTGTGACCACAAATGCTGTAGCATGGTTCAAAGTCTGGGCCGAGACTGAGATGATTGGGCTGAGTCATCTAGGTTTGGGCTGGGACTGAGACGAGAACTTCTTCTGAGTCAAATATATGTAGAGAAATCTCCTTGTCTCCTCTCGACTGAGATCGATCAACTCGTCTCATTTTGATGGAGATCTTGGTTGTCTCATCTTGATCGAGATCTTGATCATCTTGTTATGGCCAAGATCTCGGTTATCTTGGCTGAGATGAGAGCTCACAATCTAAGAAGAAGAGGAGAAGAAAGAACAACAGAAAATGGCAGGAAAAAAAGAAGGAGAAGCAGCAGCTAACAGTAGCCTGTAGCCACTAGCCAACTAGCAACAGTAGTGGTAAACTGGCAGAAACAACAACTGGTGGTGTCTGGCAGTAGCAAGCAACAGGAAATGGCGAGTAAAAGAAAGAAAAGAAAAGAAGAAGATTGCAGTAGCTGTCTTGCCATTATTTTTTCTTGCAGCAGTAGAAAATGGCAAGAGAAAGAAGAAAAGAAAAAGAAGAAGAAACTAGCAATAGCCAGGCAGCAGTAGTTGGCTGATGCAACTTTTTTCTCCTCTCTCTCTCTTTCTCTCTCTCACTGTCACTCTCTCTCTGTCTCTCTGTCTCTCTCTCGGTTGTGTCGATTGCAACCTGAAAAATAAAGAAGCTAATAGTAGGGAACTATGGATTTTTAATAAGTTATCAACATATTACTTAGTTTATTAAGTAATCTATTCTATTATTTTTAAGGAGCAATCCTTTTATAATATTCATGAAAAACAACCTGACACCTCATTCATACATAAAACAATGGTGTAACTTTCACTAAAAATTATACTCTCTCTAAAAAGTTATAGTTTAACCCATTATTTCATGATACATTATCGCACGGGAATCTGTTTTGATGGTTTTTTTATTTTATTTTTTATTTTTTATTTTACATATTTTTAGATCATATTATGTATTCTAAGTTATTCATTTTGCTTATTTGATGGGTTTAACGCATTTGCCTTACTATTTTTTTTCATGATTTTTTAAAAACATTTTCACGCTTAAAGCTGCATCTCATCTGAGACGCAATGAGATGTTTGTGACCGAGATGATTGATCGAGACACAATGATGTCTGTGACCAAGACTTTCAAACATGTGCTGCAGTGTGACATTTTATATTGGGTAACTGATGTGTACTATAATTCTTGGATATTTTGCCGCTTGTTTAAAGGGATAAATTAATTTTTGGATTAGACACTATTCTTATGCATGTCATATATGTCAAAAATCACAGTGATCCAACGGTTAGTTTCGCATAGAAATGTCATTGAGAAAAACTTTAGCGGTCATAGTTTTTCACAGTCTATATTTTGAGATGCTAACATTGGATCACTATGATTTTTGGCATACATGACATCCATAAGAAGAAGATCTAATCCAAGGGTCAGTTTTTCAAAACGCACGTCCCATAATTAGTTAAAGGCATCATGCTTACTCTAACTAGAATCAGCATATGTGCACAGGATCGGGACTATATATGTATATATTTGAAAGTTCGTTTGGTTACAAGGGTGAGGTTTGATAGACAATTTGTTTTTGTTTTCTTCTATTTATCATCTTGGATACTTGAGTAGGTTGTTCTGCCTTTTGGACTAACATATGTTAAATCTTTTGTGTTAGGTTGCAGAAGTGATTTGATTTAAGTATGAAAAAATTTGACTGTTGAGTCTTATGCAGTTTGTGGCGGTTTATGACGTAAATGATTAGTTTATTTCTGCAAACAGGTGGAGAGAGGAACAAATGTTTACTTGAGTGGTCTGCGGGAGAAGTATTTTGGCGAAGTTTTCTTAAATGCCTCTACATGTCTTGGAGGTTTTCTATCATCAGGAATGTCAAGCTCTTTCTTGAAAGAATCACATTCGGACTTTTATGACCTATCAGAGATGAACTATTCAGTTGTCCATGAGACAGAAAACTCTTGGAGTCCTGAAAATACATTCTTGAATAAGTTTAGACTGCAGGGAGCTGTCTATGAAGAAGGTTTGAACCATATTGCAAGATATATAGAGTCTTTTGAGTCTCGATCTAATGAAATATGGCTTGTATTTCGTCATGAAGGCGTGTCCTTGTCAAAGCTTATGTATACAGTGGAAGAAATAGAAAATAATGCTGATGACGAAAGTGGGGAACGAGTAAACCACGTTCAGGTTTTGCATCCATCAAAATGGTGGCACTGGTTGAAGACGACAGAAGCAGGACAAGAGGAAATGCGCAATCTTATATGGCAGTTGGTATGCCTGCAATATGCATTTCAGACTGAGTTTTATACTATCATGATTTTTTTAGTAGCTTGGGCATCCTACTTTTTCGCAAGGGAATTAGTTATAAATTGTTATCTTTGCTTAGTTTTGGAGGGATTCCACATCTTCAGTGCCTGTAAGCTTTACACATAGAAGATGGATAATACGTCTTTTATGCTTGTTAGCTTTGTGCGTGAAAGATGCTTTGTTTTTCTTCTATATGTGGCTTAAATTAGGGTTGAGTTGATATTTTTCAAAAAGTAAGCTTTGATCCCAAGATTGAGGTATTCATCATAAAGTCACTAGGTACAAGAATGCCTAAGAAACAATTATAATTCTCCTAACTAGTCAGCGATTATGCTTATAATTGGACTTTTGGAAGTAACTTGTTACAAATCTCTATCTTGTAGAAATTGGGGCTAATACCTGTATCATTTAAGGTTATATAAATTTGTTTTGAGGTTTATCTATTCTAAATTAGTTAAATTTTCTTTTGTTGTTTTTCTTACTTCTGCACCATATATAAACCTGAGATGCATCCTTTTTCCTTTGCTCAGTTGATGGCACTCAAGTCCTGTCATGACCGCAATATTACCCACAGGGATGTTAAACCCGGTGAGGAGATCTGATCCTTTAATTAAATCTGATCATTGTGTAAATGACAAAAAAAGTCTATTTTTAGGGAAATTATTTGCCTGGTCTCTGTTGGTCCAAGCTCCAGTTACTTGTGACCTGTTTGCCAAAAAAAGTTGTGGTCCCATCTCAATAAGCATTTATGATCTGTAAAATCTATGGGTAAAAAACTAAAAATGCCTGAAATATTAGCAGGCTTCTAAAATTTTAATGCAATTTCATAATTATGTCATTTCAAGGCACCAATCTTAGTATTTTGGATTACATATACATTTCAAGAATGAACAACTCATATAGCTGTAGTTGACCTTTACAATGTATACTTAGATTTTGCTGGAGCCACTTCCAATTTCAGTGTCTTTCAATTTCTCAGAGGGGCATCCTTTGTCAGTGAAGAATAATAAACCACTTTATGCCTTATCTCTTTTCACCTTCTAGGAATTAGATGGCCTTGTGGTATTTGAAATTACTTTTCATAACCCTCTGTTTCATAAAATTATTCTTTTCTCTGATCATGCTTTTACTTTACCCGCTGGGCAAGTGTTAGTTCACTGGGGAATATCCTAACTTAGAATGCTTTTATACTTCTTCTTGGAAGAGAACATGGTGATATGCTTTGAAGACCAGGACACTGGGAGATGCTTGAAAGGAAGCCCAAGTGGAGATAAGAAATTTATCACTAAAATGTACAGTAGAGTATATCTTATTTTTATGGCTTTTAACCTCTAATTTGATTCTTTCTTGAAGTTTGTTGTTAATTGTTGTATGAATCAATTCATTGATTAGTAAATGAGATATTCCAAGTATATAGGCGTTAGGTCCGCTTATATTTATATCCTTAAAAAACCATGTTTAATTTCTTTTTTTGTTAATTAAATTTATCGTTAAGTTTTGTAGCCTTATTTCTTGACACGTTTCAAGACTAGCAGTCTTCTTCCACACACACACTCCCACGTCATGCGGTGCTCTGTGTTTGTTGAGTATTAATGGACCCACTTCAAAAGCTAGGATTTGTGTTCTTGGATTGCTTAATATGTTGTGTATGAGCTTTTCTTTTGCCTTTTTTTTTTTTCCAAGTAGTGGGTTTGGTTATTTTGGCATCATGTTGCCTGTAATTCATCTTTTGTAGAATTGAAGTTCAAGAAAAACTGAAGAAGATCAGCATCTTGTTTCTCTTCGGGAATAAGTTCAAAGAATACTTAATCTGCTCCTAGCTCTCTGTTCCATTGTGTCTCTTTCATTTTTTTAATTTTATATTTTTGTTCAGTCTTGTTCATCCTTTCGCATTCATAGTCTGCATTGTTGCTTTAAGAGATTTGACTTTTAACCTTCATTGTCATGATAGTAAAATATATAAAAATAGTATAGTATCTGTTTTGCAACAATATATATATATATATATATATATATATATATATATATATATATATATGGTAGTTGATGGGCAAATGTGCTCAATCTTGTGGCAAGTTTTTTCGAAAGCAATAAATTTATTTGTTCTACATTTATTACCATCTTCTTGCGGTCAACAGTGTTTTAAGTCCAACTTAGTGGGGTTTGGTTGGTCATCCGTCATAATTCAGCACAGGAGCTGTCTTACCATTTTAGAGTGGCTGGATGGCCACAAAAAAAGGTGAAATTATTGAGAGGATTGTCACAATCTCTTAAGGTATTCATTAATCTTTCTAACACCTCCTTCAATGATGGTTCATTACTTCCTCTGGGCTAGACATCCTTTGCTTTACGTGCGTAATCTGGCATTGTACTATGCCAGTTATCAGCGAGTCAATGAAATACCCTTCCCAATTGAGTTAGGATGCATTCATATATCCTTGTACCTATACTTTTTGCCTTCTTGATATAATCTAACATTTTTTTTTTTGTCTATGAATTCTTCCATCTTTGAGCGGAAGCTTCCATTTAGTACTGTAACATCAAATAAAGTTATTACTTGTTTAAAGATGTATGGTGCAACTCATTATATATTCCATAGTCATTCTTTGTAACCATTGTTTCTGTATAAAAATGTAATTTGTTGCTCTACTTTGTAAACACTAATCATTTCAACATGATCTACATGCACTGGACTCTTTAGTTGGTTTGTGCAGTGGTGCAGTGATGAAGTGGTTGATGTGCATCTTTTGAAATTGATTTTGTATATTGCTTGTCTATATTATATTATGTTTTCTGGAATATGGGTGCTTTTAGGGTTATCTGTGCTACAAAATAGTTATTAATGCCTCTTTCACCAATTGTGTAGGCGCATTATTGACTTTGGTAGCGCAATTGACGAGTTCACGTTGAAGCATTTATATGGTTCAGTTGGTCCTTCTAGGTATACCACTTTCCTTTAATTGCTTTTCCCTTCTTTCATTTCTATGTTCTCATATTTCAGATCATTTTCAATATGGACGAGCTTTATCTGTGATATATGATACCTCAAATTCTCAAACTACTCCAGAATAGAAATAGTTTGGCAATGCCTGATTTGATTGAGTTTGAACCATTAGGTGAAATGCAGAAATGGCTTGATGTATCCTACTTATTTTGTAGAACATTCTACCAAATGGTTTTTTAATTAGATCATATGGGGATTGCCTACTCTTTTTCTAGTCTAGTTAAAGAAAACTTGTTTTCTCTCTTAACCCTTTTATGCTCAGAAGATACACTAATTCTGACCATCCTCTGAGTCTTTCTCTCAAATCTCTCTTCTAGTTTGAATTTTTGTTTTTGTGAATATTCTTTGTTTTGCTTTAGTTGCTTACTTGCTCCAGATTGTTTTTTATGAGGTTCTGCCTACTCATTGTCAATATCTTGAAAACACTTCTCTGTATAGAGCTGATACTTTTTGGTAAATCAAATAATTTAGTGGTGTTTTTTCTGATTTCAATTAAGCAAGCTCTTATTCTATCTCTTCATCCTCTTGTAGCTCCACCTACTGAGCTAAGGTCCAGGCCCTTTCTATATATCTTCCCCCTAGCTGTTAGGAAATTTTGGGCTCAGTTTTTCTTCATTGCTATACTTTACGGGTTCTCGAAAATATATATTGAATTCAAATTAAGTGTGAGTCCTATTTTTGTGGCTGGCTATTCTGTGCATCATTATGCAGTGTCGGGAGTATCATAACCTCCTTGCCTGCTTTTGGAGTCTTGGTCATTTTTCTTAAATCTATTGTGATTGAAATCTGTTGGGTTGTAAAACATTCTCTTTTTATTTACTTCAACTTATGATTCTCATTATGTATCTATTTTTCTGTTTCTTCAGAGCTGAACAAACTTCTGAGTATACTCCACCGGAAGCTTTACTGAATCCTACTTGGTATCAGGGGCCAACAAGCACATCTTTAAAGTGCGTCACGTTCCAATTAGCCAATGTGGAAATTTATCATACTTAGTCCTTAACAAAGAATAAATGCATTTTACCTACTAACTCTAAAGTGCATAATGTGAAATCTTTCATGTCAAGCAAAAAAATATGCATCTTCATTTGTTATTTTTGAACACTTCAAATTTTAGCTAAAAACCTAAATTTTTGCCATTACTTTTTTCTTTTTTGACAGGTATGATATGTGGAGCGTGGGTGTTGTGATGTTAGAGTTGATCTTAGGATCGCCAAATGTGTTTCAAATAAATGCTTTAACATCTGCTCTTTTAGATCAGCATCTTGAGGGTTGGAGTGTAGGCGTAAAGGAGCTTGCATATAAGTGAGTCCCGTCCTTAAGAAGCGTGAAGGTTTTTATTTATAAAAGTTTTCAAGTTTTCTCTTTAAGAATGATGTGTGAATGACTCGCTTTAGTATTGATTTATCAGTGACAACCATTTAGTCGCATGTCTGGAAAGGTTATGTGATAGACTATGGGTTTTAATATCAATACTGCTTTTTAATATAGGTAGAAGGTCATTCACTATATCAGCAATGTAGAACTTGATTACTCAACAAGCTCGAATAGCTCTATCACAAAATCATAGTATAGTGAATTAGTGATACATTACAAAACGTACATTTTAGTTCAGATAATGAAAACACAATATTTTTACTCATAATAAATGGATGGTTCTTTATCATAGATTTTATTAAAGTTTTTTATCCTGTCCATTTTTATTTTTATTTATTTATTTATTTGGGGGGGGGGGGGGGTGTTTGTAGATATTTTGAAGATTTGGAGATATAATTGTCTGTGCTACAGGTGTGTGATGTTTAACATGTAAAAGATGAAAATTCAACCACAAAATTTGTTACTTGCATGTTCTGTGATCATATTGTCTTGTGTTGATACTTGATACACAGGGTTTCAAAAGATTTTTTTTTTTTGGTCTCTCTCTCTCTCTCTAAAAATTCCTTGCTCATTATTTTTTCCAAACTGTTCAGTAGATTCATTAGAAAGGTTGTGGAAGAATGTCTTTATTTTCAAGTTAGATTGGGACCCTACAGCCTCTCATCTAGAATTTGTTGGGAAAATAATTGTATTATGAGGGAAAAATTCGACATTAGAGAGCCACAGTTGTTGGCATAGATGACAATCTGACAAAGTGGATAATGTGTTTGTAGAGAGCACTGGAAGATCACTGTGCCTGTCATGTAGATCGCCAGCTTCTTATCTTGGGCTTTGTTGAGGTTAATTGATTTTTTTCTAGTCTAGATTTATGAGGGACCATATTATTGAAAATCTGGGAGGATTTTGGTGTTATGGAAGAAGAGCTAGTTTCACATGGGATGTCCATTTGCTTAACTATAGTGCTTAACCTGGCTTCCTAATATTTTACCTTGTTGGTGGCTTACAAGGATGGATTAGATAGATTGTGGAAATGAAATGTATTTTTGAAATAGTACATGATGCATTATGAAAAAGCTTGTGATTTTTGTGTAAGCCTATATAGAGAGGTCTTAAGTATTTAGCATTTTAGCCTCTTTGGTGTCTGTGTTATTCAAGTGGAGTGAGTTGGTGTTTTGTGGGGTGGTCAAATTCTTCTTCAAAGTGTAAGGCAAAAGTATGTACAATCTATATTAATATTAATATTAATATTAATATTATTTTATTTTTTGATCAAATAATAATTCTACTAATAAAGATCAAAAGGGCTTAAGAAGAACCCTGTTTCACGCAAGGCATACAAAACTAACCAAAAAGAAAATCCATCCCTTAGAAGTTACAACTGTAAGGAATCAAAAAAGCAATGGAAAGAAGCCGATCAACCCATCACTTACTTTTATTGCATTCTGTTTTTTTGGTCCCCGTCAACCAATCTGAGTTTGTCAAAATTTTCATGTGAAGTTTTAGGATTTTTAATGGTGTGATAGGAACGCAAAAGTCAGATATAGCTATCAAATATCTTATATTATATTTGATAGTGCACATAATATTACACAGTGTCAAACTCCATGCCTGAGAGTAAGTCTCAAAGTTGTGCCTTGAGGTGATTTCATTTTGCCTTGTGTCTAGGCATTACTCATGTCTCAAAAGCCTTTACTATGCACCCATGTACCTTGATGCTAAACATCGTGGGAGGTTCTTTTTCTATCCTATTTGTCGAGACATATGAGTGAAAGGATTAGAAGAATATTGAAAAGATGATATGTTGAAATTGTGTAAAACTATTAGAAGATTGTTTTTAGGGTGAGTCTTTATGGAATTATGGTTTAAGAACTTTTCAAGATGGAGGTTCTCCATGTAATTGAAAAGAACATGATTTTTAGCGATAGAGAGATGAGGAATGTGGATGGCTCCTTTCAGCTTCTATATTTATAAATCTGTTTATTTGAAAGGAGAGTTTCCTTCATTATTTCATTGTTTCTCTCCTGAGTCATTAACTCATTATCCCTTACAAATCCTTCATTTCCTTGTGCTCTCCATTCCTTTGAAGTTACATATAAATCCCGATCTAGTCAGCATATGCTTATATATCTTATGTAAGGCATGAAGCTATTAGATATTCTTCTTATGGACGTCATGCATGCCAAAAATCATGGTGATCCAAAGTAAACATCTCAAAATATAAACCAAAAAAACTGTTACTGCTGAAAACTATCACAGTTTTTCTCAGTTACATTTCTGAGAAACCGACTATTGGATCACTGTGATTTTGGCGTGCATGACATACATAAGTATAGTATCTAATCCAACGGTTAGTTTTTCGAAACATGTATCCCACAAATATCTACTAGCTTCATGCTTACATAAACTTATATAAGCATATGCTGACTAGATCATTTCTATATATATATATATATATATATATATATATATTCCTTAAATAAATTTTAGCCAAGTTCAAAACAATCTCAATTAGAATTATAAACGATCTGGAATTCCTATATTTCATTAAATTTCCATATTTTAATAAACATCCTCTAATAAAACATTTTTATCTAGTTCATTATGAGTCTTAGATTGTACACTATCTCTTAAAGCAATTAGGGTGTTGATCTAAACCTACCTGTGAAAGTTACTCTCTTAATGATTTCCTTGTTCATTATGACTTGGAGACACTGATCATGGGTTTAGAACTTAATCAAATATCACAAGGTGAGATTTGGGCCATGACAATTAAACTTATTTTCTTTTATCAAGAAAGAGAATATAATCTAATTGATGTACAGGCACAAATGTTTTTCACTCTTTATTTGACGAGATTTTAAGATTGATGATGGTGACTCTTTGTGGTGCCAGACTTAGATCATTCATGGAATTTTGCATCTTAATCCCTGGGAGTTCCTCAAAACATCATCGCGTTGGGGGTACAAAAGACCGGGTAATTTTATCATACTTTATTGCTAGCTGTTCTCTTGGATGTGTGTTATTGTAACAACAACAAATGTTGGGTACATATTTCTGAGTTTCCCTTCCCTTTCATTGGGTTATTATTATTATTATTATTATTATTATTATTAGTATTATTATTATTATTTAATACAGTATATATGGTTTTATTATTATCATTATTATTTTATTTTAATGACTGCATTAGTTGACTAACATGCTTGGTTGCTAATAGGGAATTTCTTGTGGTATGTCAATTTATTTCCTTCATTGCTGGTGTCTTCTTCCCCTTAATTTTCCATTTGGTTTCCTAGAACACTGAAGAAAAGTGAAGAAAATATGGAATTTACACTAATATTTCCAAACCCAAATAGTTGAGATTGAGAGGTTTTACATTTCTTCTTCCATCCTCTTAAGAACTTATAACAGGGCATTGATAAACATTATATTGGTGGTTCCAGACTTACAGGCATTGCTTTAGTTTTCAATCCAGGTCGTGGCCATAGACTTGGTATTGGCTGAAATGATAGGTGAATGTAATGTATGAAAATGTCCAAACTATTGTGAAAAAAAAAAAAAAAAAATTAATAAAAAAAAAAAATAAAAAATTTTTTTTAATTTTTTTTTTTTTTTTTTTTAGTCAACAAATATTAATAGATGGTAAATGGATATTTTACCGCATATATAGGATCAAAAAGTTCGGTACATGCATCACAACATCAGTCTATTTACACATACATTAGATATGAAGATTCCGTTTCATCTTTTTGGGTGAGGATTGCCCCTGGAGTGGTCAGGAGTGCAGAGTTACTATATAAATGGTAGTCCAGGTACCATTTAATTAATTAACTTATGTGATATTCAAATTCCTTACCTCATCCTGGGCTTTTGTCATTAAATATGTCAAAGATTTCCCTCTTCTGTTGATTAGAAGAGATTGAACCACCTTAGTTTTATGTTCCCCGATTAGTACTATGCAAAAGCAAAAGTTGAGTCCTCTGATGGGATCTCTAAATTGAACTTGTTGCTCTATTGGAAAGCCAGGCACTGGGGCTATTTCGTCTTGGGGAGTCCATCGAAGCAAATTTCCTTGATCTTCTCTTTTTTTTTTTCCCAAGGAATGTATAGCCTGGAAGTCTGGAACATAAGCAACAATCTTATTGAAGGTGATTGTTCAAGCATAGTTTCTTGGATTGGGAATTAGGAAAATGGCCCTATGAGATGGTTGCATTTCTGTCAGGAAATTTGTGATGTTGCCTCCTTGATTAGAGGTTCAATATTTCTGGTTCATAGGATGGCTAATCAAGATGCTGTCTGCTTGGTAAGAAGAGGGGAAATTAGTTTTGGGATTTTTGGTGGAGACAAATCCACCTCCTTAGTTTTGCCTTTCATGATCTCACAGCTCCAGCCTTCTTTGTTGTTGTTGTAGTTTCTTCTTTGAAGGAATGAGACTTCTATCCTTTTCTTTGTACCTTTTTTCCCCTTTACAATATAGGATTTTTTCTTATAAAAATATCATTGAGAGGACATCATTAGGAAGTAGTGCTTCCAATTCTCTTAAAGAATATTAGTAGCATTTGTTTCTTTTATTCTTTTTTGAATAAAATAATCTCACAGAAATTTCAGATGTTTGTTCTGTTGTGTTTTATTGTGATACATTATGGAATCATCCAATGCTTGAGACTACTCATTTAAGCATCACTCTTTACTTAAATTGTGTGTTCGCTATAAATCTGGATTGGACCTTACTGATATAGAGGTGTATTGCTGATACATATTAGGCATCATCTCAGTATTGCCAAATATAGTATACCATAGTTATAAGAGCATCTCCAATGCAAAAGCCAAATTTGGCACCCCAAAAAGCACTAGTTGATGCCAAATTCTAAGCCCAAATGGCACTAGTTGATGCCAAATTTGGCTTTATAGCACCAAGTAGTGCCAAATTTGCCCTCTTAAGTTATTTTGATAAACATAGCACTGCATATGGTGCCAGATTCAAGGTATAGTGAGGAGTATTGAGGTCATTCATTACCTATGATTGATGATCCTTTCCCTTTTTTTTGTATGTTATCCTATTGTGGTGCTTATTTCCCAAAGACATCTTGTTCTTAGCATTGGAGGACACCAGAGACAACTTTAATGTCCTCTAAAACTTAGGATTCAACCCATTCAAGATATGAAGAAAGATAATAAAGCTATTGTTATATTATTTAGATCAAGCAAGACTGCATGAGTGTAATAATTCATGAAATAGAAGGATAATACTGTAAGGCCCCTGTACTCTCAGGGTATACAAAGCCATTTAGGCACAAATACAAAAAGAGGAAACAGAAACATGAACAAATTACATTTTAAGAGACTCGACAAAATATGGAAAGATATATACGAATGTGTGCGCGCACGTGTGCACACATATATTAGGATTTACTGTGTTCATAATTTTTATTTCTGTTGTTTGGGCATGTTTGCAGTCTGCTAGTCCCATGCATAGGAGTGAGGGCTCAGACGTGCAGGATTGCAGGCTTGAGTAAGATACAGTAACAATATTAATGTTACATGATGTGTTGAATTACATAATATTTGATTAATTATACTTATAGAAGCATGATGTGTTGATGACAATTATCAAGAATTAATAGATTTTATGAATTTCTTAATAGCATTGCGAAAGTTATTCAGGAGGATATAAGTTATAATCCTGATTGATGTATTCTTGTAACATGAATCTGTCAATGAAACCCACCTTGTTTTTTTAATTAGTCAAGCTTTAAGTGTTTAGAGTGTATACGTTGCACAGGATGGCATCTTGACACTCTTTACAATATGAATGCTAATGAAATTTCATCTCTTGGCATTTAGGGTGGAGTTTCTCCAGCTTCCTGGAAATGCTCTGAGGAATTTTTCTCCCATCAAATAAAGAATAGAGATCCTCTTAAACTAGGGTTTGTTTCTAATATCATGCATTTTGCCTTTACTAAGATACCAATTATCATATTTTATTGTGTTATTCCTCATTGCTATTGTTTCACTCATCATAAACTTGTTTTCTTAATGTCTGCAGGTTTCCTAATGTTTGGGCTATGCGGTTAGTGCGCCAACTACTACTATGGGATCCAGTAAGTATTTCAACTGTGCTACTTTTATTATTTAATTGGAAATGGCACGGGATCACTTTTAGTTAATGATTAATTTAGAAGATATCAAGATGATAGAGAAAGATACTGGAAGTTGTTGCGAACCTATATTACATACGATGCTTTTGAAATTTTTAATTCATGCCAATAGGCATATATTAGTTAGTTATGTCAGTGATGGTGCAAATTTTGGGCTGTTTTGGGTCACCAATATTTCACCCATTAATTAAATTAGGGTTTATTATTTTAATGTGAGAACTCTATTTCCACATGGTTTGTTAATTACTTTCCCCAATTTAAAGAGGAGTAACCCTGATTAAAGGAAAACCAGAGAATAAAATAAAAATTAATAAGGGGAATAATTGACTTAGATTGATTTAATTAATGCTACCCCATTATGGGCTTCTTGCATTTTGCTAAAAAATTATATTCAAACAAGAAATGCTCCCTAGCAATCTTATGTTCTCTTTGACAAATGCTCTCATAGTATTTTTCTCCTCCTTTTCCTTGTAGAGCAATGGCCCTCTCCTTTAGAGGTCGTCTTTTGTCTTCTGAAGTGGTGGGACTTAGCCTTCTCAGTCCTCACTGACCAATCATAATACCTCCATGTGGCAATCTTAATAAGGCCACATCTATTTTGAGAATTATCCTCTTTTATCAGTTGCTGTTCTTAAGATGTGAACAACCTCAGATGGGAAGTGTGTCCCATGTGATAAGAATGGGATTCATCCGCCCATGGCAGATTCTGTCAGCAAGCCTTGTGGGCCTGTCCACATTGGTTTGGGCCCCCATTTGGGGATCCTTTGCTTGGGCCATGTATGGCCCATGAACCCAACAGCCTTACAGATATTTAAGGGCCTCTATTGGGCTGATTTGCATGACTTTAAAGGGCTGTTTTTGACTTTTTGGAGTTCTTTTTGGGCCTCATTTAGGTCTCCATTTGAGCACTATTTAGAGGCCCAAATGGGCTGACAGGTTGCCCTTTAAAAGCACTGTTTTGGGGCTGTTCGACTCTTCATTAGAGCCCATTCAGGGCCACCTTTTTTGTTTATTTTAGTCATAGCTCTATTGGGCCATTTTATCAGCTCCTGTGCAATCTCAGCGTTGAATTTTTGCTGCCAACAATTGGTCTTTGTAATAGTTATATGCCTAACTTGCTCAGGAAGAGAATTATGGACTCTCTAGTAGATTTTTCCAATAAATGTTGTTCTTGAAAGAGAAATTAAGTCATGCAAAAATAATTCATTCAAACATTTAGAATCATAGCCTAAAAATTAAAAGAAATAAAGCTGTTATAATTCATGAAAAGTAAAAGAAAAGAAAAGAAAAAAAATGGAAAAAAACAAAAGAAAACACTTCAGCTTGACTCGTCATCTGTAGGATGCCTGACCCCTTCATTTCAAGCATGGCATTTTTTTCATTAACCCAGAATTGTGTAGATGTATCTTACAAATTTACAGCGCATAGTCTTATATGATTCTATCATACTTTTTCTGTGAACCGTGACATATCACTTGTCGATGCTATTCGTTATCCCCAGTCCAAACTGGCAACTGGGCCAGACAAACACCCTTTTAAATTTCCCTGGGGCAATTTTCTCAATTGAAAGATAGGAAAAGAAATTCTCCAAGTGTAATAGGCAGTTAAATGTCTTCCTTGGGTGATTCAAGAATATCTTCTCCTGCATTTAAATCTTGTGAAGTCAAGATGACAAACAAGGTATAGTGTGACTCCTGGCTTCCTAGGCGTATAATGGATTTTTCATCTATTTGTTGATTGATTGGGTGTTTCAACTTGACCTGCTTGAACTTCTCTAACCTAGCATCTGTCATTGCTATTTGATCAAGGAAAATGCTTTTTAAATGTGTTGTGGATTTCATACATGCATAAATTGTAATGATGGTTCAAAATTCATGTAAATTGTAGGAGGATCGATTGAGTGTTGATGAAGCTTTGCAGCATCCTTATTTCCAACCTCCTCCCCAGCAATGAGCTCATGGGAGGGTACAAATTTGTTCAAAGGTACATATTTCACTACTGCTTGTAGTAACCAAACATGTAAGACATCTACTACCAGTAATTAACACGATGCTTGTATTCTATTGCAGGTTCCATATTTCATACTTTTTGACTTAAAATTGATCGTCACTACACTAAAAAGGAATTAAAAACCGGAGGCTTCACAAGGATACGAGGATGGAAATACTGATTTAATGGGGAATTATGGGAGTGTCCAAATTCCTTACTTGCTAGGCGCCTTTCAAAGGGAACTGCTGAATGCCAGCCCAACGTGGAATCACTCAACTGATTGAGATTATTGTATTATCCAATCCCTCAAGCACTGATATACAAACTTATGATGACGTGATGACAATCATTACCTGAGTTGATCGCCTTTTTGACCCAAAAGATGTTCGTGGAGGTTACATTCAGCAATTGCATTCACAAAATCCTTGTTCTCTTGCTGCTTAATCTCCGTCTCGTTGTTCATTAGTTAGGGCAGAGCAGATCAATGTTGTAGAAATCAAAACTGTTTTTGTGATAGATAGCTACTTACAACATGGGTTTGAGTTGTCGATCGATGCATTGATTTACAATTCATTAAAATTGATTCTTTGATTTTTTTCACGTTCATGATATGAATGTTGACTAGTTCTTTGATTACTCTGTAGTTGTGAGTGCATGCTTACGAGGAAATTTAGGCTCAACTATGGTTGGTGATTTGGACTTGGGTCCTGTTTGGATTAATTTTGCCTAAAAGCACTTTTTGAGAATTCTCTTCAAATATCTGGTTAGAATTATATTCAAACCGTCTCTTCACATATAAAAAATTTCACAGTAAAAGTGATTGTGGTAAAGGTTAAGAGGTTAGTTTTGTCCAACCATCGTACCACCCCTCAAGTCGTCTAGGAGTGATTTATCACCCCATCCTAGATCAGGTGAAATTTTAAGGTCCAAAAGTGATTTTAGGTAAAGCCTATTCAAACATAGCCTTACTGAATTTGATCAATTGTTTTTAATTTATTGGTGATTAGGGTGTTTGATTGGTCATCCCCTGCTTTATGCCGTCGAATTAGAATGAGCTTGTAACTAGTCCTATTTTGTTTCATTCCGGCACGGTTAAATCTTGACACAGTTCAAAATTGGAACCCTAAACCCTAATCCCATGGTATGTTACATATTCATTTATAATGCACTATAAGGAAAAGAAATAACTCTTCTATCTCCATTTTCAAATGAAAACAGACCATGTTAAAATAAAATTGGGGGCAATGCATGGATAATTTGCCATTGGTTGAATTAAATTACCAAAAATCTCAAAGCATGAACTACAAATATTAAAAAAATAAAAATAAAAATGACATGGCTGATACATGCACATGCACATGCTGACTAGTATACACGGTGGTGATACAGCTCGACTTTTTTTCACCATTTTTTTTTTTTTCATGGCTCATGGCTGTTTATGCGGCTGTGAAATGGCTCATGACTGTTTACGCGGCTGCGAAGTTCCAGCATCTCTGGATGGTTGGGATCCACAGAGAGAGCAGCTCGACAGTCTCGCAAAGCACCCAAGACATCACCGGTGTGTTCATGGAATGCAGCCCGCAGGTGTAGAAGGTGAAGATCTGCTTTGAATGCAATTGCCCTTGATAGTTCTGCAATGGCTTCTTTCTCCTTGTGGCCATCCATCAACACTGCCCCACAGTCGAGAATCCCAGCACAACATCAATAACAATTGAAATATAAATATCTAGAATATCTAGAATAATAATAATAATAATAATAATAAATCAATACTATAACTATGGCAACAACAAACATAATCACTATCATCAACCACAAATATCATCGTCTTTTATTTGAGTAACCAAATTTCTGAAATTGGAAATATGAAGCTCTAGGATACTCTTCAAAATTGGAAATGCTCAAAATCATCCAACAAGATGATTATTGGTACAGAGTCAGTACTACAGACAATGTCAGGAAGATATCATGAAAACATCAGGACAGCAGTTGAAACAATGAAATAAAGCATTATTGAAAAATTGCTCAATCTGGGATATTTCATAAATTTAGATAATTGTCACAATGCTCTTGAGAGATCATCAATAGGTGGGTCCTGCACCACCATGCAAGTGCCATGCATTGACCTAAAGGGCTTAAGAAGCTGTGTTTCAGTCTGAAACTTATATGTGAGACAACAACGATAAGAATAATTTTACTCATCATCATATTTTGCACCAACAGTAGGTTCAATTTTCCAGAAACCAGTGTGATACTTTGGACATTTTTATACCATGAACACTAGAAAGTACTAAAATTTATGCATGTAAGAGAAGCCAAAAAACAAAAAGACATCTGACCTGCAGCTCGATATCTGTAAGGGTAAATTCGGAGCGGATCTAATCGAGTGACCATCTCCAGATCTGCTTTTGTGAGATCACGATCACAATACTCTGACCTCTTTTCATAGGCAGATGCATTGCTCCGTGCCTTCTCAATCAGTTTCGTCATTTCATCATATGCAGCAGGCCTGTCATTTTTTAGGAAATGGACCCGAGCTAGGCCCTGGTGGGCTCGGGTGTGCCGGATTTTAAGGGCATTAATATAGCAATCAGCTGCCAATTCTAATTTCCCGCAGTCAACGAACACACTCCCAAGATTGTTCAGGGCCTGGCAAATGGGTATTCAAGGATTAAAAGGACTAGCATATGTCTGATACTCTGACTACATACTATTACATGCATGAAATTTCTCTCTCTCTCTCTCTCTCTCTATATATATATATATATATATATATATATATGGGATAGTTTACAATTCTGAATTTGGTATGTAAACAAGATACAAGAGTTATAGCTCACAGGTCTTCGAAGCAAAACAACTGCGAGCTATCCTCAAATGTTCCTGGCTTACAATACCAAATTAGGTATTGTAAATCTATCAACCCAAACCATTTGATTGGAATACTGGACACTGATGGACCAAATGTTGAGTGGACAAATGCCCTAAATTATTACTTCTATAGTCAAAGCATGATTCCTAAATCTATATTCTAACTATGTTGTTCAAGCACTTTTTTGGATTTCCACATCCTTAATACCTTTAGTACCACTACTCTCCTCTCAACAGTGCAGCCATTGATCTTTATTGGATATATTTAAGTATCATACCAGCAATCCATTATTTTAACATCTACTATGACAACACTCCAGTTTTCCCAGATGAGCTTATTTTTAGTTGTATCCTCCAGGCACCAACTTTTCTAACCACAACATCCTCGTCTCGCCTACATTTATCTCATTAATCTACAACTATTGATATAATTAGTAGCAGAACCAGGTTCAGGTTGCCTGAGGACTTGAATCCAAGCCTATTTCAACTTTAGGTCAGGTTAGGTTTTTAACCCCCGCCGAACTTTGAGTCTAAACTGTAGATACCAACTGTTATCATCTTTCTAGAACTTGAGTTAGGCCAGGCCCAACCAGCCCAAGAGGGGAATTTAGTTGGCCCACTCTCCGACAGAAGCTTTCAGATTAGAACTCGCATTTAGTCAAGTCCAGCTCAGGTCAATTTGGGTTAGTCAAATCGGGCCAACATGCTTATATTGAAGTATTAAGACTGTATTGAACTTTATTTGAAAAATTAAAAAGTAGTAATCAGATTGGATGCTGGTCGATTGGGTCCTGCAGCCAAACCCAAACCATATTAGCCTGGATTTGTTAACAAAAAGGATGGTTTTTCCCAGCAAAGTATAAAAAATGTCGAGATCAGATTACTAAGACACCAGGTCTCCCTGAGTGATATATCAGATATTTTTTAAGTAGTAAATCTTACTTGCTTCATGAAGGGTCTATATCTCGAAGAAAGATTACACGATAATGCCAATGCTGAGCATATATTTGGACATAACTTAGAACCTCAGCAACAAAATTTATCATGAAAATGTAGGGTGAGAGAAAAACCATACCTGACCTTTGCGAAGTCTGTCTGACGGGCACTTCAATGCATCTTCAAGAAGTGAAATAACAATCGAAGAACATGACGGATCCTGGTTAGAGTCAGCTAATGCATAAGCTTTCAGAAAGAAGGCCTCAAATGATCTCTTCAGGCGAATAGATTCCTCCGCTTTCCCAAGCCCTTCCTCACAATGACCAGTATCATACAAGATCCATCCCTCATAAACCAGACGTTCATGATCACTGGATGCATGTTGGCGAGCTAGCTGTAAACTTCGCATTGCGGCTTCTGGACAGCTCAACCTGATCAAGCAAAATCATGAGGTTTCTGTTCGCATCTTGACATAAGGATTTTTTTTATAAAGTTGCCAACAAAAATACATACATACATACATACATGTGTGTGTGAAAGATGAGCATAGTGAAAAATTCAGGATAGAGGAATTAATTTCTATAAGGGAAAAAGTTGAGAACAAATTGGGAGTTAATCAGCAATAGTTGTAATATGCAGATTCTACACATAATAAGTTACATAATATTTGGGATAATTATGAATAAGAAGTAGTTGTTCACAATAACTTAAAACACATAAAATTGGGCATAATTGCATTAAAAAAGGTCTGGAGTTATACTCAGTTTACTAATAATACATATTAATGAACAAAATTGGGTTGCACACTAGATGAAGAGAAGAGAGGTACAGTTCTAGACCTTCTAAACAATTTAATGAAAGCTTAGCAACATGCCCAAAAGGGTATTGAAAGTCTGGAACATACCTAAGGAGAAGCAAAGACTGTCTGAAGTATAGAACACCTTTGGCTGCATCAGATTCAAGCATTTGGTAGATAACAGAGAGGGATCCAATATCATCAACTGAAGACCACCGATCATACAATTGTAACCAACAATCGGCTGTCGTCCAATTCTCGACATGCTCGCGCACAAGAGTACGGAGTTGGGATGCTGTGACCCGTCCCTCAAACATCCTATAATCTGGGGAGAGTGTAAGAATTGCTTGAACATCACAGTAGGCTGCCTGGTAGTCCTCAAGAGCCAGATAGAAACAAAACCGGAGTTCCAAGCATTCTAATGCCAGTTTAAACCCAAGAATTCGATTGATTTCTGCAAGGGCAGCTTGAACATTCTGTTTTCTCATCAAAGATGCAGCCCGGTACATGTAGGGATATGTAAGTGTTGGGTCCAACTCAGTAGCTTTCTCAAGGTCTTCCCACTTCTTATCGCCATCACAGTATAGTGACCTCTCCTGATATATCCATCCAAGTGGGGAAACGGAGGAAATCACTGAGCTAAGCCTCTCATAAGACCAAAGTTTATGGCCCTTAATGTAACTCAGTCTAGCCAAACCAGCAACAGAATAAACATGGCCAGCATCTAATGCTGCCTCAAAAAGCCGCTCGGCTTCATCGTACTCTTTCCTCAGAAGCCTTACACAGCCCAACTGATGAAATGCCAACAATCTCTGCCGACTAGTTTCAGCAGACTCTACCAACTGTTCCAAGAAACAAGCTGTTTTATCTGACTGGGGATCAAGGTTCATAGAAACTTCACTCAATAAAGAGTAGAGCGAGAATGAGGCCGGCCCAACCATGATCGATCTCTGTTGTCTATTAGCATTGCTCAATATTTCCACCACTCGATTGTCATCCAAACAGTCAGGAAGTTCATGTAAAAACACCTGCAAACATGATGCAGCAAGGACAGGGGAGTTCTCCTCAAGAGCATATTCAATGAGTTCCACTGCATCCTCTATAGAGGAAATCAGAGATGCCAGTTTCCTGTCACAAGCATCTTTGAGCCTTTCGCAGCAAAATTTGTTTGCAAATATAAAGATTTCTAGCAAAAGATTCGGAGGTACTTCACTCAAACTGCCTGTCAAGCTGAAATCACTAATTGCCCTCATACCCAAAGGTGAAATATTGTTTTCAGAAAAATCTATCTCCTCACAAAGTGATTCCGTAAAAAACCCATTAAGCATAGCATGAAATGGAGCTGATAAGCTTGCAACCTTCTCCCTATCACAAACTATTTTCTCATCTCCAATTTGGAAAACAACGGTTTGGGAAATTCGATTCCCTTTCATCACAGTAGGTTCAGGGGAACTCCCATTTAATTCTGCAGGAAGATGAGAGGCAATGTTTATCGGCCCAAATTCTTGAGCACATTTACCGCAAGAGGCAAGCAAGTCGGCAATAAGCTCTTCCCCTTGCTTCTCATACTTCAACCATGCCCCAAAGACAATTTTCTCGTGAACAGTGTTTGCCTTCTGCCAAGCTGACAGGATGCTTTTTCGCATCAGCTTGACTTCCCCAAGGCCCTTAAAGACCTGAAACTGCAATAAATAAAGATTCGACCACTCGTGCGGACGACACGACTCGAGTTCTTCATGAATTTGAGCTAGAACCTCTACATAATCAAGAGGTTTAAAGAATGGGAGAATTGGTGGCTCAGGGACCTTGATAAGAGATTCTCTACAAATATAAATAAAATGCATCTCAATTTTATGATTTGAGGGATGATTTCATTTTCTGGAGAAAATATATATCGATATATAGATACACATGCATGTGTGTGTTTGTGTTTATTGAGATTTGAGAAGCATAACTTACATAGAAGAAGAGGAGTGTGATGAAAATTTGGAAAGCTTTCCTCTTTCAACTTGGAGCCAAGACTGTGGATTGAGAGCATTGAGCTGTGTTTCTTTGCACTCAGAGGAGAAGAAAGTCCTCATGGGGCATAAGAGATGAAACAAGTCCCAGATCTCCAATATAGCCAGATGGGTTTCTATCTCCAACACTCAAAAACAACAAAATTGCCAGCCCAAAAATAAGGAAAAAAAAGCTCCTCCTGATCAGAAGTCACCACCCGTAGCTGAGAAACTCTCCAGTCCCACCAAACATTAAAAATTCTAAAACAAATACAAACAAACACTCACAATCCCTATATGGGGTTCTCTCTATAATTTAAAACAGCCTAAATTTTGGAAAAAAAAAAAAACACATATACATACATACATACATATATGTATGTATATGTTTTCTTCACTCACAAAAAATTCAAGCGTTTGCTATCAGTCATATAAGTCTATGTTTTCTTCTATTTTACAAAAATGACGAAATATAGCTCGTTATGAAAATTTTTTCACTAAAGAAATAAACATATAAAAGTCTCTTCAATATGAAGGGCGACAAAACCAGAAGAGACCAAAGAACTAACAACGATTACGTAAGATCTCTACCAGAAACACCACCAAAACCACATTAAAGCCCACCAAATCTCCTCATAACAAAGACAAAATACCAAATACAACAAGTTATATACATATAGAGAGAGAGAGGGAGAGAGAAAGAGAGAGAGAGAGAAAGCCACTAAGGAAATGAAGCTCAAAACAAGAAATCGAGACAAACCCACTTCAATTGTGGCTTGAATTGGCAGACCCAAATCAGAGCTGCAGAGGAATTCGAGATGAAAGTGAAGGAATCCAAAGGGAAAAATTCTGACTTTAGCTTTCTTTCCTTTTGTTTGGTTAAAGGGAAAGTTTATCCTTTTTCTTTTCTCCTACCACTTTCCTTCCGTTGGAGACCAGAAAGATTGCAGCTACTGTTTGTTGGAAGTTGTACTAATCTAAGCTTAAAAAAATGACCATTGACAACAATCAATTATTCAAAAGTTTAGAAATGAAAAATTATATGTAGCGACGTCGTTTTAAGCAAGGGACTCTTTAAACGCTACCGTCAACGAGTGCCTTGCCAAAATGGGCTGGATTAAATAATATTTGATAAGACTGAATCATGGTGAGTTGAGCTACTAAAATAATTTGGATGAGAAAGTCCTCCATATGTTACTCGTACCCAAGACATATTTATCAATCAGTATGATTGAACATACGTGGCATCATCATAGCGTTGAGAGACCACACAAACAAGTCTTTAACAGATTATGAAATTACTTCTGCAGTCATAATCAGACGTTACTGTGTCATTGATTTAAGGATCTATTCATGGGTAGTTTTTGACTGTTAAATTAAAGTATCTCTACATTTGGGATGCTATTACCAATTACCAATTACCAATTACCTAACTTGAAAGCAATAACAAAAATGAAAAAGAAAAAAAAGTATTTCGATAAAATGCCAACTATGACTCTCAAAATTGACAATATTATCAATGTCTCTCATATTTAGAAATTTATTTTTAGAATGACCATCTCCTCTCAAATATTTATTGTCATATTTTCCTCAAATTAACCACTAACCCTACTGATGTATATGGTATTGTAAAAAAAATCATTTGTTCATTATATATATATATAATTGTTCTTATGAGGGATACCTCATTTTAACTAAAATCAACTAAGACCTTGAGCCATTGGATTGAAATCTTAAAATGAATCATGCACTAAGTGAATGAGAATCAAAAGGCTTGTGTTCTTAGTTAATTTTAGTTAAAATGAAATATAGCTAATAGGATCAGGACTATATATATATATATATTATTGTTGAAATGATCTTGTTAGGATTCCTGATATTTCAAGTTGTCACCTTTGCTTCAATGTGAAAGATACTTTATAAAATCAACCGTTGAATTAGATAATATTCTTATGTATAATATGCATGCAAATAATTGCAGTGATTTAATAATTGGTTTTCAAAATACAAAATTGTGAAATTTTTTGAAAGAAAACATCAAACCACAAATATTTTATCATTTGTCTTTTGAAAATCGACCATTAAATTACTTTGATTTTTGGCATACATGACATTTATGAAAGTTAGTGTATCTAATTCAATGATCAAATTTTAAAATACTTATCCAATATGGAGCTGATATTTGAAAATATAAGAATGCCACCGGGTAACACAAAAGAAGTACACTGTAATATATTTGAATGTACGTATGAGTGATCACACTCGAGCATCTCTCCCTGCCCTAGGAAAACTATCAGCAGCGCATGCTCTTTGTTTCAAAGTTCAAACTATCACACTAACAGCAACTGCCATTGTTTTCGCCTTTAAATTCTCGAGATGATATCATGTAAAATGACTAAAGTGACCCTGAGTTGGCCATATTGGTGGATTACTGAATGACTTTTGTTGTGAGAACTGGGATTAAGTAGTGTGGAGCTCGAGAGGAGTGGAGCCTACCATTTGGCTCTTCTCCACTAAAATGCCTCCAATCAATTTGGGTGCTCACTCAATGACTCAAATTCAAAGGATTGGGGTCTATCATGTCATTCATCCCCACAATTGAAACTTTAAATCATTATCTTTTTGCATTTTAGGTTAGGTCCATGCAAAGCTAAAAATTATGAGTTTACCCTATCATGTTTTAAAAATACAGAAGAAGATCCATAGTTTGTTAGTAAAATTTTTAGATAATTATAATAGAAATTAAAAAATAAAATTTGTCTATATTAGGGTTGGAGATTTACATATCTGAGAAAATGAGGAAAGAAGAAGTCTATACTGGTTTAATTCAGTCCGACCGAATGAATTTTCCTAAGACTAATGAAAATATATGAGCTTCTATTTATAAAAAGAAAAACGAAAACTGTGTAGAAAATTTATTTTAAATTATAATTTTAAGAGTAATATTATACACCGCTAAGATCATTACAAAAGACTGTTCCTCACGTAGCATTGATAATGAGCTAATGGAATGGGTTAAGATACATGAGTCATTGAGTTCATTATTAGTGTCACATAACTATCGTTTTGTTTTTTTTTTTTTTTAATTGAGATGTTTTATAACAGTGTCGAGCATTCTTTTTGAAAATTTTAAAGGACTCTTTTAAAAATTGCCCATTTGATAAAAAAGAAAAAAGAAAAAAGAAAAAATAATTAGAATAGGACTGCAAGATATTGAGTTTTTAGTGGGGTCGGGTTGGGGGAGTGGGGGGCATCATTGAAAAATAATTCTTGATTTGTGGGGCATGGTTTAAAGCAAACATATGTTGGGTTATAATTAAAGAGGAAGGCAGGGACGCCAGCCAGCATTAAAAAAACACGGATGTCATCGATGGGCGACTTGAAAAAATTGTCAGTTTGTCGACTAGACTGTTCACAAATGTCAAAAATCATCCCGTAAACTGTAAACTACACACCTTCACATCCACACATGATTTTAAATAAAAATACCCAAAATACCCCAAGTCCTACAACAATAATGACAAGTAAAGGAAAATTAAATTACGCTAGACCCCTCAATTTCACCAAAATGCTCTTCAATTTTAAAACATAATAAATAACTTTTAAACTACTAAGAAAATTATCGAGTCCTTTGGTCCCGTGTTCGTGTTCGTGTTCGACTCTCACTAGTTACTAATATTTAGGACCAAAGACCGCAAAGCGCAAATCTTATTTTAAAAGCCTTGTTCGGAATATAAGATTTAATCTGGTGCGCGCAAGCTGGCCCAAAATACCTACATAACTAAAAAAAAAAAAAGAAATTTCAATAAAAGATATTAAAAGATTCTTGACATAAATATTTTATTTATTAGGTTGATGAACTTTTTTTAACATAAGTGGTAGATGAAAATTTTTAAAATATTCATGATATAAAATTAAACCTCAATGATATAAAATTCTATATTTAGGGACTTTTGAATAATTTTTGCAAAGTTTTAAATTGTTCATTACCCTTACCAATATATTAATAAAATGTTATAATTTTAAAACTAAAAGTTTCATAAAATTGACCCAAGATAATGGGGCAGGTTTCACCTTATTTACCCAATAATGAATGCATTAATTTTGATGATGCCACCAAACCTTGCTAGAGCCTACTTGGTGTACGCCAGTGGTAGGTTCAAAACCTATCTTTATGCTAACTTGTACAAACATATAACATTAATTATCCAACAACCACCACAATAACAAAAAAAATAAGGCAATGTTGTCAGCACTCCACATTTCACATTTCACCTCCTATACTTTGATACTTTCCACTCACATAAATCATGTCAAAATTTCATTTTTACCCTTAGTAAAAAAAAAGCTCAATTTTAATATATTTTAGCATTTTGCGCTTCCATAAGGTCAGTTACAAACCATAATCGACCATTAGATAAAATACTAATCTTATGAATATTATGTTTGTCGACAATCATTATGATCCAACAGTCAATCTTTGCTATTTTTTAAAAAATTTACTGCAAAAACTGTATTCTTTTTATTATTTGAAATGTTACGATTTTGAAATCATTTATTTCAAAAATCAACCATTGGATCACAATGATTTTTAACAGGAATGACATTTATAAGATGAGTATTTTATCAAATGATCAAATTTTCAAACTATATTCTACAACTGATCCTACAAGAAGCGCAGAATACTAAAATAAATTAAAATGGAATTTTTTGGCTTCAGGGCAAAAATGGAATTTCGGCATGATTCACATGAATGGATGGAGAGTGCAGGAGATGAAATGTGGAGTGTAGATAACATTTGCCAAAGATAAAATAAAATTCATGAATTTTATATGTAATGGATGTCGAGGGCCATGACAGAAACTGAAAATGACTCAATAACAAGGGCCAATTTTCCCACGAAAATATGCATGTGTATAGCATTATGGGAGTGAGTCACACTAGACTTTGAGGGACATGACAGCTTATCAGTACTCATCAAGCATTAATGGACAAACGCAGCCTCTGCCCTACTAACAAAAACCTCGTTTAACTTTTGCAACGTACGCATTCATTTCTACAAGATATGGATCGCGCATGAGCATGAGCATCCATGATCCTCTAGCATGCACGCTGTTATGCATGTAGCGTACCTGAACTAAATATTCTATAAATTTGGGACCACCTTTTGAAAACAATCATGCATGAAAAATTGTTGTCGGGTGGAGGGCGCAACAGTCCATTGCTGGCAAAGGACACTAGCAGTCCATGAGTCCAAGTATTACTTGTGTGTGCACAAGCTAGCAAGTACATATAGGAAAGTGCCAAGAAAAAAAAAAAAAAATTCACTTGTGACAGAGAATCGCGTACATAACCACACAATTACTAGTACCATATTATTGCAGTGTCGGCTGTTGGAGGATTAAATCATGTGGTGATCAGGAATCACCATTGATTCTTGCTATTGGACCCTGCAAAAACTATGGGAATAAAGGTTACATGCTATCAAGTCTCAAAGGTGCTCCATTGTTCCCATAAGATTGATTCTAGTTGAAAGGTTAGAACTCATCCATATAATTTCATCTCATGTACACTATCTGCCGATACGAACCATCAAAATGGTGGTTTTCTATCCCCTTCTATGATAAACATGGCACCATTCATAGAAAAATGAAAGGTCCTGGTCCACCTTACACCCTTGATGCTTCTTTGGTAATAAATTTCCAAATTCTGCTCAAAGAGACCACGCTGACCAATTCCTGCAATTTAAAAGCAATTTTTCCTTGTAAGAACATAATCACTGCATAATGAAGAAATGGGTGCTATTTCAAATAAGTGTAAGGTGTTGAGCTTAAAAGAGTATCATTTTTGGGTGAGGAAACTGACTATTGTTTGAGTGCATGATTAAGAGTTTCCCTTGGTGACTTCTAAGTATATTAAGGAATCACTAGTACACATTTTAGGCACATAATCAATCAATTAGTTTCAATCTCCACACATTTTGGGACATAATTTCATGTGTGTGTGTGTACACATATATATAGATTATAGAAATTTTCTTATCAACATGTCCCGAAAGAATCTATGTGTGCACGTTTCATGGGGCACGATCCCATTGAATGCACCCCATTTCCAAGGGACATGCTCCTCGATCTAACGACTTACAAGTGACGTTCGCATATACTCTATTTCAGCCGTACTTGTAAGAAAGGACTCATTTTATATTATAGCAATCTCCCTTTCTTTTCTCTCTCTCTCTCTCTTTATTTATTTATTTATTTTTGTTTTTTGTTTTGTTTTGTTTTTTTTTTTTTTTTTTTTTTGGGGGGGGGGCGCATGTAGGTGGGTGGGAGCCTAATCGAATACACATGAGATATTAAATGAGTGACATTATTTGAACAATAGACTGAAACAGTAGAAGTTTACGTATAGTACAGATTTCTTCCAAATAAGTTTTGTCTTTCCACACTGTTAGTCATTTTCAGTAAGGTGATCATGGATGAAAATGGGCTCAAGGAAAATCCTTACATGGCAAGAAGACCAAATGCTAACATGGCATGGTGATGCATCCTCTCCATATTCAACATTCTTTGGCTTCTGAAATGTTCCAGTACTCAAACTCAGTACATTGATTTCAAAGTTACATATACAAGAACAAGTCTGCACCCGTGATCAGCATATAGTAGAAAAATTTGTTCAATTTAAACATTCAACCATCCAATATAAAATAAAAAGTCTTGGGATGACAAATGTTATAGATGATAGCAATGGTAGTACAACTACCAAATCAGCATGCCTGATATAAACTTCAGACAGAGGCAATAGAAGATATCCTGCACAAAGTGCTCAGGTGGGCTGTAAATAACTAAATAATAACCCACTCAGATCAGCTTAAGATGCCCGCAAGCCATTTGAGGCTCAAGTTATAAACAAAATTAGACTTCCCACTGTTTTTGCAAAATCACAAAGTGCAACAGCATGAAAGAGTATAACAGTATATTAATTAAAAATTAAAATTAAATATATATATATATATATATATATATATATATATATATATATATATATATATCAATCCAATATAATAGGTTATTCAGAATAAACACTTGTAACATGCAAAGCTAGAGTAGAGAACATTGTCACTTGTATTCTAATTATCACAACATTGGGTATCCTCACCATTTAAGGCAAAATGCTAACGGCAAGCATATATTTGGACAAAAAGTCTCTTTTCTAAAAAAAAAATCCCTAGGATAAAGAAAAGGTATCATACTTACTAGCTTAGGTAAAAATTAATAGACAAAAGTAATACATAAGGCCTTATGGGTCACCATTTCAATGCAAAGTAAACCTGGCAATCACGCGATTCCCATCCTTTCCCATCTGCGCATGCATTACTAATCCGTCTAGTGTCATGCATTACTTAGTTTCAAAATTTTCTTTTTCAGAGTTTCATCTTCCAGGTATGTCTCCATGTCTTAGGCTTTCAGCCCCCTATTTCATAGCAAAGTCTGATCTGTGCCAATATAAAAACCTAAACTCAGGGAAGCCTCGTGATGCAGGGCAGTTCTATTGTTGTGTACCTATCACTTGGGCCCAACAAACCCAGAAATTCATAGGGGCCTGCAACTCATGAAGGTTGCAATTTTCACAATTGTCTTTAATCTTTGAAGATAGTTGGGGACTGTTTGGATATCCCATGGAAATCGAATTGATTCATTATGTTTGCATATAATTTTGTGAAAAAATCCTTCATTATGAATGGGGTAATTAAAGAGAATAGCAGCCATCATTACAAATGACTGAAATTTTGAAACAGGGGCATTTCATGAATGTTATGAATTAATCCTATACCATCATTTGCGGCAATAACAATATTTTCGGATGGCCCCATCCAAGTTGATGGATTTGTACCTTCATTGCTATGTAAAATAGCAATAAGGACATTCAGGGATAACCAAACATGCCACATATTACTTATGTTTTATTATTCCCAAAACTGACAAGAGATTCATTTTCTTAGGCTATCTATTGGAAAATGTTCTAGAATAGGATTGACCTGATTCAAGTTTTGTTTTTCTCTAAATCGAGTTCCAAGAGACAACTAAAAGCTTTACCCTACTTTGTCCAATATAAAGCCCTTGCTATCTCATCATTCAGAATTTTTCATAATTTAATATTCTCCATCACTTTATAGTTTAATGAGTAATTACACTTTTATGGTATTGTGACTTGTGAGGCCACCTATAGGATTTTCTGAGGTGATCACTTGCCAACCTGCATGCTCATATTTTTTCTTCCTTACATTTCTATCGCTTCTTGAGGTTGCTACTCTTACTTATTCAAGAGGGATTTCTAATACCATCAGGAATAACTTGCATGTTGTCATCAATTTAGGTAATATTTTATGTTCAACTGTTGTTTCTTAGCCAAACTCATAAACCTGTTCTACATCTAATTTGTTGAGAAAATTATATTAACTCCAGCTATGATGCTATCTCTCAAATCATCAGCTCTCTCGTTCTCTCCCCCTCTCAGCTTAGTTACAGTCAGTCTTGCAATATATTGTCTTGTCAGAATAAGACACTGACAAGTAGGATAATGCTCAAATGTGTAGGTTCCAAGACAAGGAAGTCAGTGGCATCCTTCACTTAAGGATACTATTTGAAGTTTATTGATGAAAATAGAAGCTTCACTCATCTGTCGTCCATTTATCCCAGCTGTCATTCTTCATTATAGAAAAAAAATAATTAAGCAACTTGTTCATAATTTAAAATATGTAACAGAAACATGAATGGAGATGGGAGTTACAAGAATGTGATAAGGAACAGAGCTTCCTAAAGAGATTCAACAACGCAAACTTTGAAAATTCTGACACAATAGAGGGAAACTAAACCTATTGTTTTCTCATGCCAGATGAAGGCTAAAACCAGGCCGATGATACAACCGGACAAACATCACCAGCTGAGGAAGCAGATATGTAAAGTCATATCTTGTTGTGTTAATGTCCACATCTAGTGTATGTAACTGCACAGTATTACAAGACAGTACTCTTTCATTATTCATAAAAATTTTCGAAGGTAATTAAATACGATATATAATTATTGTTTTTTCAGTTGCAGTTGCCTGCAAGGACGAAACCATATGAGGTTCAAGGGGGCAACTGCCACCCCTGAATATTTTTTTTACAAAAATTTATACCCTATAAATTTTTATAAATTTGAATTTCCCTCCCATAAAATTTTGTTAACCCTTTATTTTACTTTCCTGCCCTCACCTTTTTTCTTTTTTCCTCCCTATAAAAGCCCTAATCCCACCCCAATGCTTTCAAAAGATGGGATCTCGTTGAAGACAATTGCAACTGTGTTGAATTGAAATATGATTTATCAGATATCAATGAATTAAAAAATTTTATAATTATTTCTACCTCAAAATGACACGTTAAAAACAATTGAACAAAAGCGCTATCAATTTTTAGAATTTGGATAAAGCGCAAACAACGAACTAAAGGCCCCGTTTGTATTAGCTTTGCCTAAAATCACTTTTGGAGAACTATCTTTTCGCATATCCCTTTAGAGTAGTTATGCCCAAATCAACTATTGATATAGTAGATTTCATACTAGAAGTTATTGTGACAAAAGCGAGGGAGCTAATTTTGGCCAACTATCTTATAGCCCTCAAGTCATCAAGAAGTTATTATCACTCATCTCTATGGATCAAGTAGAATTTTCAGCTCCAAAAGTGATTTTAGGCAAAGCTAGTCCAAACGAAGCCAAAGTTTGCGTCCCCTAGACTAAATTCCTGGCTTCATCCCTGGTTGCCTAACCAAATTATGTTAGTTACATATCACATTTTTCACATGTTAAAAATGAATAAACAATCCAGAAGTTCTTCAAACTTTTTGGTAGGTGAATATGCTTTCAAGTTCAGTAATCAGCATTTGAGAAAGTAAAACTCAGTGTAGAAACATGTATCCATTTATCTATATATTTTGAGAAATGATTTATTGCTTCATAAAAATTTAATATTTAACACAACCAAAAAGAAAAGAACAATCAGCATCAGATGAAAATCCTTATTTATCCACTTTTAAGGGAAAAAAGCCAGCCAAGAGAATGAGATTGTCACCTTTGTAATTGAGATCAGCAGAGAGATTGGCATTCTTTGTTATATTCTCGACTGAGCTGCAGCGGTTTGGCGTGTGGGGTGGTCTAGGTTGAGGAGGGGAGCATGCATCATTCCGGCTTGACTGCTCATTTAAGATCTGATCCCCCACCCGATGGTTAAAGAAGATGTCTAAGCTAGCAGGTGAAGGCATTCCAACCTTTCTCTTACTCTTAAACCTTCAACTAACAGGAATGTGAGGAACAAAAGAAGCAAAATAGACTGCTTGCACAGTTAACTAGTTCATAAAGAGCATTTTAGTCATTTAAGGTACCTGTCTTTTCGCTTCTCAAGATATCTTTGCACTGATGCTTTTCTGCTTGTCGGACCTTCTACACAGAATCCCATCCCAAAAAGAGTGTGGGGGAAGAAAAAAAAGATTAATAAGGGGCAGAGGACATAATACTCCCATTACCCATAAAAGATTCAAGCCATTCTGCTCATTATCCATCAGCACATTCTAAATGGTCTAGCAATAAAACCTGAAATTCGTGCTTTAATAGATGAATGCCACAGGATTTGGATGGAGTACCAGTTCATTTCTTCAGAAGTTACCAAAAAGGGGGGAAAAAGAAAAGAAACAAAAGATGCAAAGGTTATATATAACACATCTTTGCCAGATTTTTTGTCTACTATATATATATTCAAAATACATCCACTATGACCCTCTTTTATACTCTTTTTTTAATCGAGAATCCTCTTTATACTCTTTTGACATCAAACAAGCCTAAATCCAGACAATCAAATGACCTTTCTCCTCGATTTGGCAAATTAATGACCTTACTCCTCGATTTGGCAACTTGAAACAAACATCCTCGATGATGTTACTTACAATATGAAAAATATTATTTTGTTACACATTATTTGGTACCAAGGGCATATTAGTAATTATAAGTATATATTTAACAGTAAAATATAAGAGTTGGCTACATAGTTTGCCGTGGCCAAACCCTATTTCTTCATCTGATCCTCTAATTGAATTATGCAAAGGCTAAACTAAATTATGCATTGAATAATAAATACCCAAGTTTTTCTTTTCCCTGGCTTCCTAAAACATCTCTCTCTCTCTCTCTCACACACACACATACGCACCCCCACCACACACACACACACACGGACGGAGCCTACTTAATGTAATTTATAGAGGCCATTATGTCCACCAATTGGCCAGTCGTGCTTGCCAGCTTTCCAGATTCACACAAGGGTCCACCATATTTGCTGATGAGCAATAAAATTACAAAAGACATGGCTCTATTAAGAGCTAAATAAAGAGCTAAAAACTGAAAAATGATTTGTGGAGCTGACCCAAGTAGTTCAAGGAAGGCTTTGTTGAGTAAAGTTGAGTTGAAACGTCTTTTTATCCAATGGAGAATGGTAGAGTGTTGTGGTGAAGAAAGAAATTCATTTTTTTTCTTACCAAAAAAAGAATGGGTTGTAAACTTGCAGGCATCAAAGAGAAAGCCAGCAACCCAACTAGGTTGGCACCCTAGTCTCTCACAACCATGTGCCATAGACCCCAAATAGATGCTAATGCACTAAGATTACTCTCCCTGTCTCCCACAAATCATGCAAGAAAATTATTAACCAAGAGGACCCATTTTACACCACGAATCTAAAACACCAAAAATCCTGAGTGTTTAGGCTTCAAGCTACAATAACAAAATGGATCAATGAGTTTGATATTCTTGGTTTAAGTGCACATGTCGCAGTATATATCTCATTATCAATGATGCTATTCTTGTTACTACAATTTTTTTTATTTGGTTTGTGTGGGTGGGGGAAGGGGGAAAGGCAGATGCTATATAAGCTTTTCACCACTGCTTTATGGAGTCTAAAAATAAAAAAGTGCTGCTCAGAAAATTTTAAAAAGTTATAAACTAGAAAAAGCCATTACCCAGGTTGTCTTCATAGGGTATGTTGCTTTCTTCCCTGAGCAGCTGAGAATTTTCTGCCATTTTTACTGTCAAATTTAACCAAGATAACAGGTCAACAAGAACTATAAATAATAAAATAACACATTATTAAACAGTATTTTTGGTTTCTGCTGAGAATTTCATGCCATTTTTCACTGTAAGGTCAAATGAACCCACAAATTGATACAAGTTCCTATACCTCTCGAGTTGCCAAATTAAACAGCCTTGTGGTTTCAGCATTGTCAATCATGAAACCTAACACTGTTTAATCCATGCAAGCAACTAAACACTGCATTGCTTTTGTAACTCAAGCTTGTTGCCATTCAGGTATTAGTGATGCCCAAGAGAGTAGTGGCTCACGAGAAACTGATGTATCCTCAATAAGTTCGAAGCTGTAAAGGCTACAGCAATCTACAACAAGAGGGAGAGGGCTCAAGCCATACCTGTTTGCAAGGTTGGGAAGATTGCCATAGCAGAACTTGGCCCAACTTTGACACTTGCAGCCTGTAGATGGCATGGATGTTGTCTTAATGGTGTAATTCCATCAGATAGAGTTTCCTGAGGCAAATGGAGGGGGCTTGCAGCAAGTTGCATTAGGGCTCGAGCCTGCAAATCCATATTTTATTATTGTTGAAGCCCAGCATGCTTTGAGGTTCCTTATTGGGGTATTCACACAAAAGAGGAAGGTTCATTACCTTATCATGTGGCACATCATCATAGACATTCACCTTGCCACAGTAGAAAATTGTCATCTGTCCCACTGGCCCATTTGTTGAACCACCTGTGGTTCTGGGACCATTCGGAAAATTTCAGTGTTTGAAACAGCATTCAGAAATAAAAGGCAGCCTCTCATCTCTTCCACAGAAGAAATGTCCGTCAGACACTAAGGCCCATACCATAAACATTTGTACAAGTGCAATTATTTATTCTCCATGTTTTAGGCTACTCTTTTAGTGGAAGACAGCTAGAATTTTATTGACAAATGAGTGTAGTTTGTATCAAAGTAATCATACAAAAGATGTACAAAAAGAAAACCTATAAAAAATAAAGCCCATATGTCAGACACTGTTTTTAGAGACAACCTTGAGGCACACCCTTGAAGTGATGTGCATCAAAATTGCCTCGAAACATTGATTTTTAGGTGAGACTCCTCAAAACATGTGGCATTTGCATACCAGAAATCCTGAAAGACAAGGAGAAGGATAGTCAAATAATTTCATTTTCTTCAATGTCCATATATATTTATATATAAAAGGTGAGTATACTCACCACAAAGAAGGCCAAAGCCAAGTATACAGGGCGTACACAAACAAACAAAACAAAGCTTTACAATGCACAAGTATCCAAAAATGTGGGAATTCCTCCCACCCAAACTGTAGAGACCCAAAGAAAGAGCATACTAAAAAACTCTTCCTTTAAGTGTCTACAATTTAACTCTTTATCCTAAAAAACATTTCTGTTCTTTTCCTTCCACAAACATCAAGGAAGACGTAAAGGGGCAACTCTTATAATGATTTTGCAATTCCTGTTTGTTGAGTTAAACCACCAACCTTGAAAACGTCTCCTTGACAGTTCTAGGCATCACCCAAGATATTCCCAAAGTTGCAAAAAGAGATCCCCAAAAATCAACCGCAATAGGGCAGTAAAGGAGATGATGATCCACAAACTCTCCACTCACCTTAAACATGCAACACCTATTAGGGATTGACCAACCCCTATAGATCAAATGATCAATAAGACACTTAACCCTTGCAATTGTTCATACAAAAAAGGCTACTTTGGGATGTGCACAAGAGCTCCAAACTCGTCGACTCAGAAAATCGCCCCTCTTATAGCCTCCCAAAAAATGATAACAATCCTTCACGGCTTCACCAAGAAACCTCTGGACAAAGACCTTCTCCACCATAAAACATCCTATCTACCCCTACCCACCTCTATCATCTGCAATTTATCAAGAAAATATACCGCTGCCTCTAACTCCCAATCTTGAAAACTCCTAATGAAAGTAGTATTTCAACCATGCCCCCTTCAAACCAGACAATATAAATCATACACAAAAGCTTCCTTATCGCGAGCAATGGCAAGCAATTATGGAAATTCTTCCCTTAAAGTCCTTTCCCCACACCAAACATCGTTCCAAAACTTCACCCTCCTATTGTCCCCGACCCTAATACAAACCCTTTTGCAAAAGTTATCGTACCCATTCCTAATTGCCTTCAAAAGACCCGCCCATGAGTACCTTTAACATCCTTCGAAGTCCATTCACTACTTTAGCAACCATACTTCTAAACCACCACCTTCTTCCATAGGGTGTCTAGCAAACTTCCATAACTAATTTGCCAAAAGAGCTTCATTGAATATGGAGATAGACCTTAGACCCACACCCTCTCCGTCCTTCTTACAGCATAGTGAATCCCAATCAACAAGATGGTATTCGAAGTTCGAACTCCTTCACACTTGCCCACAAGAATTCGCCCAGAAGCTTCTCCAATCTTTAAGTAACTGAAGCAGAAAACTTAAAAAGGGGCATAAAATAGGTCGGAATACTTGCAAGAGAACACTTAATCGATGTTAGCTTGCCCACTTTAGACAAATACAATCTCTTCCAATCGTGCAATCAGCTAGTCTATTCTACACCCTCTCAAATGACGTTACCAGAACACCTTAGCCTTGAACAAAGAATCTAAGGATAGTCCAAGGTAACAAGAAGGAAGGCCGCTCACCTTACACCCAAGATTATATGCCGAGTAGTGATAGTTCCCAACATCCCCTGCTGGAATTAATTCACTCTTACTTAAGTTAGTCTTCAAACCAGCTACCGTCTTGCAGGATAGGACTCCTTTCGAGAATTTAATCTGATACACCTCCACATCATAAAAGATGATAGCATCAACAGCATAAATGTCAATATATTCTTATGAACTGTCTATGATAATCAATGACAAGCCTGAACAATTTTTCCCTAGTTCTCAATTGCTGGATTACATATCTAACGGATCCTTAAAAGCAAATCCTGGCCAGAGAAATATATACCTTATTGGAAGAAAATGAGATTTTTTTTTTTTTTTGTAAAATTAATATGAAGATATGCCGAGTAGTGATAGCTCCAATGGGTTTTTCCCCCACAAAATACAATATATAAACAACAATGAAATACAGAAAGACAAGAAAAATCATCACCCAGCTGTAAATCTCTCAGGTTAAATATCAGCTGAACTAATCTCAAATTTTCATGTAAACCCTCCAACCTCTCACTCTCAAAAAAAAAAAAAAAAAACAAACCAATATCCTTAATTGTTTGCATTTGTTCATGGATCAATAGTAGGAAATACAGATCACCTCATTCTATATGCTTTTGAATAATTTCCCTCATAAGAGCACTCTAAGAGGGAAGAACTGGTGCAATTTACTGGTTTGATAGCTTTGTGTGACAATCAAGCACATCACTAGCTTGGCAATCACCTTCTTGTATATTTGTTCTATTAGGAAATTTCCTATGTATATCTGGCATACAATTTTCCCCATAACCAAATGTCATCATTTCTCAATATCCCATTAAAAGGGTAAGAGGCTACACTGTTTGACAATTGTCACAACTGGCAATATAAATAATGTTATTTCCTCCAATAGAAAGCAACCAAAGATGAATGATGCAATAATTGTTACAGCACTCTTTAATTGTAAGATGTCGACTCCAGACAAAAAGAGGAGATCTTTTCTGAGCGCATAGAAGGCAAGTCCAGGAGATATTCACAAGGCCATGCGTCTTTTAGAGTAAACTTTCTCATTCTACTTAACTTTTACCTCATTCATTTCTTCTCATTTAAGTAAAGGATGATTCCAAAACTGTTAAAGTAGCATCTCTTGAGATCTACAGTTCTGTTTTATGGGCTCGTGAATAACCTATTAATACTCCTTATGTCTGTTTGATTAGTTTAATCCAATCACGAACTGGAAAACTCAAAACCGTGAACCTATCTATTTCCTTTATAATGGACAATCATGAACGCTAGTATTAAAACAATACAATCTGGCCTCACCAAGGAAAAAATAAAATAAAACCACCATTCTAAACCTCACTTGGTAAATTGAGATTTTGAGTACCATCAGTCCATCACACTTTATTGGCTAAGTGCAGAATCTCTCTCTCTCTCTCTCTCTCTAAAAGATTAGTTTTGACTCAAATTGATTAAATGCTGAAGGTTTTTCATGACTGATAATTCCTTTATTAATTTTATTTTTATTTATATATAAGAAACAATTACATAATTATATTAATAACAAGAGAAAGACTACATAATTGGAGGATGATAAGTCCTCTGTAAACCAAAAAGCCCACCATCCTAAACCCGAGAATACCATAAACCTCCACACCAAAGAGAACTCAAGGAAGCCAGTAACGACCTCCGAAAGTTTCCAACGTAGTGCCGCCTTTCTTTGCTAAGTAGTTAATCTACAAATACAAAAAAAAAATTATCCCAAAAATTGCGAATATTACCAAATTGAAGGGTAGGTACAATTCTAAACTTTTAAACACAGTCATTATACCCCCATGAGCATAACATACTTGGACCTGTAAGCATGCTCAAAAGCGCGTCTAAATGCATACTTGACACTAAACATGTCTTTAACTTGCTTTTCAACCTACCATTGTCATAAACTAGACTCAAGAAATACCCATGAAGTCCACTTGTATACAATGATGAAAGAGCGCTGCTAACGTCACGTGTCCTGGCAGCTTAGTTCACTATTTCCCAACCATAGAACAATCATGGATCCTTGTCTTGTTCTAAATGTTACATTCAAGGTGCTTAAAATCTTATCATTTCCTAGATTTCAACCAACCGTCAGAAGGCGAAAGGGGGGGAAAAAGAAAAGAGAGGGGGGAGGGGGAAGAATATCGAACAGGGGTCAATAATGGTTACAATTTCATTCCACTAAAATAACTCCTAAAATACAACACAAGCATGTCACACCCCTAAAATAAAGTACAAGAATTTCACACAAACTGAGTGTAGCTCAGACCCTTGACTTCCCAACAGTATGCAGATAATATTTTGTAAAACGACACATCTTAGCAAAAAAAAAAACAATAAAAAGTCAATACCCATAACAAGCCTAAATAGTAAGAAGACAGAAGATATATATATAAGAAATGATCCCGTAGATTACGCATGCATGACACCCCTAAAAAACAGTGAAAGAATATTACATAAACTGTGGTAATTCAGACCCTCTATTTCTCATATGGAGATCGCATTTGTCAAAAAGTACATAGTAGCAAAAGCACATAAAATTGATACAGAAAACAAGGCTGTCACAGATAGAAGACAACAGATATGTGTGTGTTCGGGGGGAATAACCTGGGTGAAACGGAGTCATTCTCGGCGGCGGCGAGACGGGCATACAGATCGCCCGACAAATCGGTTTTCGGGGCATCCTGACGCCGATGTGGAACCGATTCTTCGGCCGACATAGAGATCCGAGAATCACCCCCCGTTCCCTTTTCCGAAGCAGCTGAAGCTAAAGGGACCTACAATAACATTTATTTAATCAATAATATACACAGTTACGCGCATCCATTAATAAAATAATATATAAATTATTAACGAAAGAGAAAATGTCATTAGCTTTCCTTACTAAAAAGATAAAATTAAGAGAGAATGAATGATTAGCAGACGCACACGAAGTGGAATTTCCGGCCGAGGAATGTGGGGCTTTTTCCGAGCTCCGGCTACATCACCGGCGTCGGAATCCGACGGCGGTTCGAGAAGCGTCTTGAGTGAAATTACTTGCTGGATCGCCTGAGATTTGTTCCATGAGGGTCGTCGCATGCCTGTACGGACGCATATAAACCTTCACACCCCATTTTTTTACACATATTTTGTACAGACCCATACGTATATATACAGAGAGAGAGAGAGAGAGACCTTTATCTTTGAGGTATTTGCGGCAGTCTTCGCGGGTGAGCTGAGAAATGTCATCTTCAGTGAGCTGGTGAAGAGGCTTGTCGAGTGGTGACCGGGAAATGGTTTCTCCAGGTGACATGGTGTCAGATTTCCGGCCAGGAACTGACCGGCGCTTCCGGTTTTCTCCAAGTTGCAGAGAGATGAGTGAGCGAGGCCTACTGAGTCTTCTTCTCTCTTATCGTTTTAGTAAATATGCGATCAGCGGAGGGGCATTTTCAGGAGAGAGAGAGAGTGGGGAGTGATGCCTCGGGAATTTGGCCGCGGCGTCGCAGCCTCGTCGAAGCTTTTCATCAAGTGGTTCTGCAACCCCATGACGCCACGTAGTTATTTCGTACTTAATTTTTTATTGCCTTATTGTCCCATTTATGTGGTCAAAATTACAATGCCCCTTGTGCGATGAGCAAAATATCATTGAGACAGCATTATTGATTCGGTATTTCAAATACGTGAATTTTTTAAAAATTATTTTTAATACCCAATTCTCCAACGGGAGTTAGTCCAATTGACAGGAGGGATGGATTTTTCTTATACCTGAACGATTGATTTGATGAATTTTTTGTATGAAAAATACTAAGTGGATCAAATTTTAAATTAATTTTTTTAAATTAAATAATGTGTTTGTATGATATCTCCTCTATTTTTATATCATTTTTTAAAGAAAAATGCTAAGTGAACAAATTTTTAAAACAAATGATATGCATGTGAGATATCTCTTCTACTTTTATGTATTTTTAAAATGTTCAGAAATTAAGACTGTGTTATTCTAATATATCATTTGGTTTGAAATTTTTGGTTTACGATTTAGTCCATCTAGCATTACTCTTTTTTGATAGTATCGTGTTTGAGATATAATGTTAGCATCATGTAAATACTTGTGTTGTTATTGATATTTTGAAATTCTGATATTGTATTAAAAAAAAATGGATTCAGTATTTCAGGGATACTTTACTAAAAATTTGCAATAGTAATAATAATAATTTAAAATTTAAAGAAACTAACAATTTAGACTTATTTCAATAAATAATAATGATGATTTCTAGTGTACAAAAGTCACTCTTAAATCTCCAGTATACCTTAGAACTCTTTGTTAGTTGGTTCTACCATAAATTGATCGATTAAAATTTAGAATTTATTAATGCATTTTCAATCCTATGAACGTATGTTGAATTTAACTAATTGTGGGACGTGTTATGAAAAACCAACCGTTGACTTGGTACTCTTCTTATGTATATCTTGTGCATGCCAAAAATTACAGTAATCCAATGCCATTATATCAAAATATGGACCGTAAAAAATTGTATGTACTGGAAATTATCATAATTTTTCTTAGTGACATTTCTTAGAAACCAACTGTGATTATTATTATTTTTGATATACCATGCAAGCATAAGTATAGTATTTAATTAATAAATGGTTATTCTTTTAAAATACATATCTCATAATTACCTACAAGTTTCATGCTAGTAAGCATATGCGGATAGGAATATTTCTATATGTATAAGATGCCGAATTTTTATTTGAAATGTTTTACATAAAATTAAATAAAACTCGTATATATATATATATTGAACCATATTTTTTTCAATTACATTTTATTTGGTCAAAATTTAATCATATATATTTTTTTAGGAAAAATTATTCAAAAGTCCCATTTTGAGTTCTTTTTTACTCAAAAGTCCCATCATCTTTTCATTTTACCCAAAAATCCAAATTTAAGTTTTTTTTTTTATCCAAAAGGGTTTAAGCAATTCCAAAAAATTGATCTATAAATCAAATTTCCAAACACTTCTAAAAAACTGATCTATGTATCAGATTTCTGCAAAATGATGAATTTCTACAAAATCAAAAAATAATTTGATGTGTTTCTCATTAAAAAAGACTTTTGGGTATAGTGAAAATAATGGCATAATTTTTGGGCAAACAAAACTTATAAATAGGACATATCGGTAAACACTCTTTTTTTTAACAATAGCTAGTCAAATATTCGTGTTTCCAATTAATATTATATAGTTCCTAATAACATTGTACATTTTCATTTTTACATATTTATAAATTAAGAATTTACATTAATTTTACTCTCTGTTTGTAATGGGCTCGTTTTCACTTTAATCCCTATAATTTTTAAATTATAATTATCCCCTTTGGTTGCACACGTAAATCGGTTATTTACATTTAATTTCACTCATCTTTGATGCAGAAAAAGAGAATATTTACTGTAAAGTGCCATACTTTTGACTTGGGCATTTAACGTCAATAATTGTAAGTTTTCGGAATATTACACAAACAAACCTAATCTAAAGATAATTATGAAAACAAATCTATTATTATTATTATTATTTTTTACCAAAATACCTTTTAAAGAGTCAAAAATTGACTTTAACTTTAATTTTTGCACATATCGTCATAATCCCCAATTTCCAATTTTATACAAAATCTTCAATCTTCAATTTTACACAGAATTCTAAAGTTTACAAATAATCCCCAATCTCCAACATGTCAAATCAATATTTAATGTCTGTCATTCCATGTCCTCCACTAAGGGGTGTGTAATGATGAGTTGGAGTTGGGATTGAGAATTCTTAATAAAATTGAGAATTTAGTGTTAATTTTGAGATTTGAGATCCTTTGTTAAATTGGGAATTCTGTTCATTTTTGGGGATTGAGAATTATATATTAAATTGGGGATTCGGTGCAATATTGGAGATTGCTAAAAAAAAAAAAAAAAAACTGACTTTTGGACCATTTATTTGATAAAATAGTTATTATTTTGTCTACATAATGGTATGTTGGTCCAAAAAAAATATTTATATTTCTGTAATATTTCGAAAATATAGGATTATTGACGTAAAATGCCATTGAAATTTTATCAGCACTTTGTAGTTTTATATATATATATATAAATGAGAAAATTATTATTGTTTTTTAACGCTTCCGGCATCGAGGAGATTATTGTGTGGTTTGAATCTCCTCTAGAGTGGTTAATCCCTTTGTTAGAAAAGGATTTGGCTATGTAATTTTGCATTGAATAATAATACCTCTTTTATCAATTGAATAATAATACCTCTTTTATTGTTCTGTAAAAAAAAAAAAAATGTATTTTTTTTTTTTATAAATGAGTTTGTGTATTAATGCAAAAAACTAAAAATAAAGTATTATTTCAACATAGACATCAAATTAGGATGTTTTATTCTATTTCAAGTTTCAACTAAAACAACATTAATAAGGGGAAAAAAATATGTTTCTTACTAAACATTTTGCATGAAAATCATTTCTTAAAATAAAAGATTTGAAAAATCTGCATACATACAAACAAAAGGTTCCACGACCTGCCCGAGTATCACAACTAGATTGCCCTAACTTGAGCTTGGGTTGAGCACCTAAAACCCAAGGTGCAAATGGGCTGGATCTTGAGCAACCTATGTTCTTTATATTAATTTGCTTTATCCTTATCTTTTATGAATTTTGACTTTTTGAATCCTCAAATTGAAAGCACCCAAAACCCAATATTATATATATATATATATATATATAGGGAAAATGATCAATAGGACCCTGAAAACAGATTTTATTATCACCAAGTCCAAATCATAAGATCCTATACCGATAGGTCCCTCTAAGTCAAATTTAAAGTCAACTAATAATATTTATAGTCTAATATACCCTTTCCTAATTTTCAGCTAGATTTTAATTATCATATTATTTTCAAATTTAATATCCTTAATTTTAGGAAGTTATCATAACGTAAATGGATTAAAATTTGACATGGTGTTTGAATTTGAAATTCTTTCATCAGATAAGACAATAATACAAAATGTCCCACTACCTGCTTCATCATCCGTGTGACTAGAAGACAACACTCTTATAGATCTAACTTCCGCCGCTCACTTTTCCAGCGAAGGACAAAGAGCCACCCAACCTATCCCTCCCCAATCCTCATACTGTTTCCAAGCTCCATCACATTTCAAAATAATCTGGGGAAAATTTGGTCTACTGCCAACGATTTGGTTATGAAAAGAAACAGAGTCCTTTGCCATAGACGTATATTTCTAACGTTGACCATGCTCCTTAGCTCCGCCACACCTTCTTTGAAAGACTTTCATGTTGACGTTATGCATCTCATTGGCTTGATAGACGATGGCATGTGGGTTGACTGGTTGCAATACATACATGAATCATATTATATAAATAAAAACATATAGAGTCATGAATCTCTATTGTATGTCCAAAAAAAAAAAAAAAACACTGTGACATGACTTCGCACATCAACAATAAAAGCCCATGTATTCATGACTCTGTCCGCCAACAAACCCATGCCAAAATCCTAATGCAAACCATCACACATGCCATGTTTCCCTTATCATATCAAACCTAGCAACCAATGAAAGCCAAAACCCCAGGTGAGACATGACTCTGCCCAACAAGCCAACCATGCTCAGAAAATAGAAGAAGAAGAAGATAATCATGAAAACTCAGATTTAACTAAGTCAATCACAATAGCAAATTAAGCAAAAGATACAAGATAAGGAGCGTCCAGGAAGAGGAAATCCAACAAAAGCATTAATCCAAACGTTTTCTCTGCAGCACCTAGCAATGGGATGAAGACTCGAAACCCATAAACCTCAACTCAGAGTCATGTATATATGTGCATTTATGTATGACCATGAAACAAATTTACTTCAAAAACAATATACATGAATAGTTCAACACCAAAGAGTCCTCACCCAAAAACATAGCACATAAAAATAAAATCTTTAAGCTAATTTAAAGGAAAAAAAGAAGAAGAAGAGAGAGTCATGACTCAAACATCACAGCCCATAAAAATTTGATCTTTCATCAAAATGAAGAGGAAGGAAAAAACAGAGAGAGTCACGACTCAATCATGACTCAATCAACGCTTCTTTCCCTAATGTTAGTCATCATTCATTAATAGTATTACCAGAGTCACGACTCAAACATCACAGTCCATAAAAATATCATATTTAACCAAAATAAAGAGGAAGATCAAATCAGGGAGAGTCACGACTCTCTCCCCACAGTCAATCATGGTTTATTCATGAATATGAAACTAAGAGCAAAAAATCCATCGTAAGAAATCAATCTTAGAGTCTGAGTATTTGAATAAACAAGAAACCCCAAATACAGATATACAGGACTCAGACTAACAAAACAAACATTTTGATCACCGAAAAATTGAATTTTTTTCCCATTCAATCATTGTAAAAAAGTAATGTATCATTCAAACCATTAAAAAAACCATAATTTGACTTATAAACCTAAAAAAAAACCACAAAAAAAGGAAAATAAAGAGCATTCTTATTGTTTCTCTTCATCAAAGTCCAAAAAAATTTGATCGAAATAAAGAGGAAGAAAAAACCAGAGAGTCACGACTCAAACATCACAGCCCATAAAAATATCATCTTTAATCAAAATAAAGAGGAAGATCAAAACAAGGAGAGTCACGACTCTCTCCCCACAGTCCATCATGGTTTATTCATGAATATGAAACCAAGAGCAAAAAATCCATTGTAAGAAATCAATCTTAGAGTCTGAATATTTGAATAAACAAGAAACACCAAATACAGATATACATGACTCAGACTAACAAAACAAACATTTTGATCACCGAAAAATTGATTTTTTTTCACATTCAATCAAGGTTTAAGAGTAATGAATCATTCAAACCATTAAATAAACTCTAATCTGACTTATAAACCTAAAAAAACCGCAAAAAAAGGGAAAATAAAGAGCATTCTTACTGTTTCTCTTCATCTAAGTCCATAAAAATTTGATCTTCAATCGAAATAAAGAGGAAGGAAAAACCAGAGAGTCACGTCTCTCTCTCCATAGTCAATCATGGTTTAAGAGAATGTATCATCCAAACAATCAAAAAAACCCTAATCAAATATATAATATGAAAAAAAAAAAACACAAAAATAGGAAAATAATATGCAATCTTACTGGATTTCTTCTTCGTTGTCGGCGTTTTTCTGGAACTCATCTCGGAGAAGATGTTTAGAGAACAACACAGGTTGTATGGCTCCCTGCTTTCATGGTTTCAAGGTTTGATGCTTCATCGACTCGTCGTTCTCAAGCAAGTTTTGAGTCCGTGTATTCAGTAGACATGCCAAACCTCTATATCATGATCCTTATTTTGGCGGCGTGTTTGGAGGAATCAACAGTTTTGTAACTCCATGCGCCTCTATTGAGTAACTGATTCTTTTTTAAATGCAAGGGTAATTTAGTCCATTTTAATTAAATATCACACATACAAGTATCATCAAAAAACACAGGGGCCTATTGGTATAACACTCTTATACCAAGGTCCTATTGGTATAAAACCCATATATATATATATGGGATTGGATATTCTTCTTATGAATGTCTTATATGCTAAAAATTACATTGATATGATGTAACATTTTTATTTATTGAAATGATCCCATCAGCATTGCTTACTTTAGTTAATGTAATCATGAATTCTGCTGATAGAAATTTGTGGGATATATATTTAAAAAATTGATTGTTTGATTAGATATTATATTTATGCATGACATGCATTCCAAAAACTAAAAATCATAATGATCCAATAGTCGGATTTTCAGAAATGTCACCAAAAAAAATTGTGACAGTTTTCAGCGGTCATAATTTTTCACGTTCTATATTTTGAGATGTTGACATCAAATTACAGTAATTTTGAGCACACATGGTATCCATAAGAAGAGTATTCAATCCAATGGTAAGTTTTTTTTAAAATATATATTCCACAATTATTTATTACCTACATGCTTACTTTAGCTATTAGAATCGAGATTATATATATATAGAAAAATGTTCTTATGAGGGATACTTCATTTTAACTAAAATCAGCTAAGGCCCTTGAGCCATTAGATTATATATATATATACATATTTTATGCATTCGAGTTCCCAAAGAGCGTGGTTAAACATGCATGTCTACTTGTTAGTAAAGTTCAAGGGTCGTTATCACCCTACAATTTTATTTTATTTTTTTAATATTATCTTTCTCAAACTAGTTTTTTATTTTATTTTACTTTATTTTTATATTTATTTTTTATGAATATAAATAAAATTTTATTAATGTTCATAACAAACATATCTTCTTCTTTTTTTTTTTTTTTTTGGTAATAACAAACATATCTTCTTCATGTAAATAACAGAGCTTCTGTAAATTTTCATATTGCAAATTTCAGTAGCATAGTCTTTTCACTCTTTTGACAGTAATTTGACCATCCATCCATTTTGTATGATGAATTTTAGAAAAAGAACGTTGCTATTCATGAGTACTTAATTTTTTTTCCCTTGGACCTCATGCTATTGTTAAGTCTTTTTTTTTTTTTTCACCCTAGAATTTGAACCTTCAATTCTATTAATTTTCAAATGTGGTTAAGACTCTGGCCATTTTGTATTAATTTATGCTCGAAAATTTTGAATTAACGACTAATCTTTTGGGAGAAAATTGAACTTAAAAATTTTCTCTTTTTGAGACATAAGATAGAGATAACAAGATCAATTATTTTACTTTGTAGGGTTGTACAATTATTTCAATCTAAGTACTATAAATTAGAGCTAGCCTGCGTTAGCTTTTTCTAAAATCACCATTGAAAAACTAACGGTGATCTTCACAAACTTTTTTAGAATTATGTTCCAATAATGCCTCTTTATATATCAATATTTTCGTATTAAAAGTGATTGTAGCAGAAGTTTCTAGCCCTAGCTAATCTCTGATATAATTATTTTTAATATCAAAATTTTGTCAATCATCCTATCACTCATGAAAATATTTAGAAATGGCTATCTTTTGTTTTTTTTTTTAGTAAACTTTAGAAATGATCATCACTACGTCTCTTATAAATCAATTTTGAGCTCTAAAAAGAATTTTTTTTTTAAAAAAATACAAACACAACCTTACATTACAAAATATAATGCATGCCACAAGTTCCTCTTATGCATAGTAATTATGATAGAATGTATAATTGTTTCAAATCCTTCTTAGAAAATCCACATCTATTGTTTTTTTTTTTTTTTCGGAAAATTTCATCAATGGATCCATATTTTGCGAATATTCATTCAATGAAACTGTCTATTAGTTATATACCTCAATGGATCTGTTGGGACAAAAATGCCCTTACAAGCAAAAAATAATTACTTATATGCCATTCTTACCGTCAAAGTTCAAAAATTTGACCCCAACAATTTTACTAATAATCCCCCATCATTCACATAATCACCACTAAATAATATAATTCTCAATCCCTACACTAATATGTAATCCCTGTTGAAACATAGAATCTTGAATCTCCAATTTAACACAAAATTCCTAACCTGAATTTCCAATCCCCACTAAAAGACAAGGCATTAAATACCCATCAAATTCATCACATCAAATAATACACTATTTTAGGAAAAATTACAGATTGTGATAATTATAGAGACATCCACTCTAGTTTCAATAATTTCAAAGACACCCCTACTTTTAAAATTAAACTACACCACCCCCCGAAACGGACATTAAAAATAATGTCGGTTTATACTATTGCTGACATCATGCAACTTTAAAAATAAAATACCAAATCTGCCCCTTTGCTAATTAAGTACTTTCAGTTCTCCTAAGCTTAAACGTTTAAAATTTGCATAAAATGCTGGGGGGCTCCTTAGCCATTGCATCCAATACTTCGATCGGCATGACTCCTCACTAACCATAGCCATGGCTTTAATTCAACCGAGGCTAATTAACCACATTGCTTTACACAAAATTTGATTAGATTAGATTACTTAGCACAAGTAGAAGTACTATAGATTTCTAACTCACCAAAATTGGCATTAAACATTATTAAAATTATTAGTTAACAAACGGTATACGAAATAGTTCTTCATATTAAATAAGTAAATCTTATGTAAATTTTTAATTTACAACAAAAATTTATTAATGAAAAAGGCCTTTTGGCCAGTATACTCAAATTACACAGAGAGACTCACATTAAGAAAAGAGTGACCATTTTAATAATCTTACACAACTATTTATAAGGGATGCTACTATATATATAAGGTGCACCTTACGTAAAGTTGCATAAGGTGTCCTCTATAGGACCAAATACATAATTAATGTTGAAAAACTGGCTGTTCAATTAGATGGACTACTTATGGATTATATGTTTGCCAAAAATTATATTAATCTAACGGTTGGTTTCTTTAAAAACCATCAGAGAAAAACATATGACATTTTAAAGAACAAAAAAGTCACAAATTTTTATTTTGTCATTTTCTCGTGATTTTTGGTGAATATAAAATTCATAAATAATTCATTTAATCCAACGGTTGGTTTTTTAAAATCAATATTACTTTTAGCCTTACAAAAATTATCTTACGCAACTTTGCATAAAATGTATCTTATAATAAAAGGACAGACTACTTATAATAGAATATATATGGGCGAAGATTTTGCCCAGAAGCTTGAGACCTTTATTTTTCCAGAAAAGCATAAAAAACACACAACATAATTAAATGTTATAATACTTAAAAATACGAGTACTAATCAATATATAGTACTTGACGCAATCCACGAGCATTTTGCAAAATACATAGCCAAAAGATCTTAGTAATGCCGACTACCAAACTCAATGGACCAAACACTCAAAAAGAGATCAATTTCCCAAGAATTCAAACATTATTAGAAACAAATTCCAACTTAAGCCAATAAAATACATTAAAGACATACCCAGCGAAATCCTAGATCGGAATTCTCGTCGATCACATGCACATCTACTTTTGTTTTTTCCCTCTAGGATGGGTTTGGATATTTTGGGAGTATGGTCTCTCATTAGAGGGTATAGTAGTCATTTTGTATATTATTTTAACACCATTACCGAAAGGAGTGTCTCTCTAATTATGAAAACTAGAGTAGGCGTTTCTATAATTGTCAAAAACTAGAAGGGGTCTATATTTTTCACACAGCACTCAAAATATGATACATCATGGTGATTTTTAATTTCGAATTAAAATGTCGAATTGTATAGCATTTTTATATATTTTTTTTATGCTAAGCATGTAATTCATAGCCTCTTGGATTCACATCTCAAACGGTCCCATAAAAACTAGAAAACATTGACTATGGGAATGGATTATGGGAATCAAAGAAATGCATTATTAGAAAAAACACAAAGTAGGGGAGAGGGTAAAGCCTTGAAAATGGCCCTTGGGTGTCATATCATGTGATTCGGATCAAATTCGTGGTACGAATGATAAAAAATGTCGGACCCACATTTCAGCTATTGGGTGCACCCTCTTTTGCCACGTGTCAAAATGACCACAAGTGTCCTCCTCCACTCCTAACATATGAGAGGAACACGTGGCCACTTGTCTCTTTCTCCCATCTATTTCACTCTTTAATTGACCCACTTATCCTGTACACACGTTGAGGGAGGACCCCACTACAACTTTATCAAGTGCTTTTCTATTCATTGGACAAGATAACCATTCGCCTTATACTGCTGGTGGTGGTTGTTCTTTTTTTTTTTTTTTTTTTTTTTTTTCATTTATTAAAAAAATAATAGGTGAATTTATATTTTTCTTCTTCCAAAATCCGAATGTTCGACCCATGAGAAAATGTGGTCATTTGGGTAGTCAAATTTGAGCAGATAGAGTCAGAGCTAGAGCGATTGGTTTGGAACTTTAGAAGAGGGAGCTCATCATGGTCTTCTTTTTCTTTTCTATAGTAATTTTATTTTGAAAAATAATAGGTGAAATTTTTACTTAGACCATCCAAATGATCATCTCTATCAGAAAGAGTATCCAAACCCATGAGAAAATGTTGTCATTTGATTATCCAAACTTGATTTTTAATTGGTGAAGTCTATCTTTATTAGTATAACAATTTTAGAGGAAGCCTCTCTTGTCCTAGTATACTTTATGAATTTAAATTTTTTATATAGCTTTAATTTGTTTATTAATCATTGAGGATTACATATAGGTCTCTGTTCATATCTAAAAAACCCTGCAACACGCGGCAGGGAGCGCGGACATGTCAGGATTTCCCAAGGTTTAATTGAGGTTGCTAGAACACAACCCTTAGCACTTTTTGGCCGAAATTAAGGTCTGAAGGTTTTGATGCCAAGTAAGTCACTATAAAATCGAGGTCAGACAATTGTCTAATGTAAGGTAGGTCTTAAATGGGTTCTCGGATAGAATGTCTGAAGATCTTACTGACTAGTTGGAAAAACAGTAGATGATTGAGTGCACCAGAATTGAAATTGACAGTTGAAAATGAAATTGGCTTCATGCTTAAACATAAATTGAAATTACATTGAAAAGAAAGCTTACTGTGCTTGAATTGAAATTAGACATTACTTGAATTGAAAGTGCTCGACTTGAATTGAAATTAGCTTGAGATGCTGGAAACATAAACTGCTGCAATTGGAATTGAAAGTGCACTGAGAATATAAATTGCTTACAACCGAAATTGAAATGAATGCTTGACTTGAAATTGAAATAAACAAAAAGCTTGAATGATTGTAGAAAAACTGGAAATTAAAAGTGGTATGGATAATGAAAGATTGAAAACTAAAAGACTAATTCAAGAAGCATTGCGCTTTGTTGGGGATGTCGTTGTGTCCTGATCTTGTTGCATTCATCTCTTTTATAGATCTTCATTCGAATAACTGCCATGTTCCACCTTTCTACTTCATGATCATGGCCTTTTGCATCTTCTCTACTCTCTCGGAATATGGCCATGTCCCTTGTAATGCTGAGAATGCTTCATTAAATTTAGCTCCTGCTTCCTTAAATTTAGCTTTATGGCAACTAATTTATGCAATGTGTCCTAATTTTAGCTTCTCTCTACTTGTGTGCTGCCACATGTCTCCTTTAAATTAACTTATAATAGACAACTCCTGCCACATTCTTATCTATCTAACCACCCACTTTCAACATGCATAGAATTATAATGGAATACCTTCATCAATATTTAGCCACGTGTCCCACACTCTTAATTAATTAACAAAAATACTTTAGCACCCGACACTTTAACCCGAAATTAAAAACCACCCTGATGTGTCTGGTTTTGAGTGGTGTATGAAAAAGATGGAATCGATTTGAGAGGAAGGACCTCACCACTCAAAGCATGACACATCATGATGGTTTTTAATTTCAGGTTAAAATTTATGGTGTTATAGCATTTTTCATTAATTAATGCCCACTATCACTAACAACAAATTAACTATGCCACATCACTAATTTACCATATGTAATTAATTAACCATAATAATTTTACTAGAAATTACGTGGCTATCATCTATTGGCTCCCAATTACTCACTAACTGCCCACATATTTTTCTCCAAAAATAGCCACGTAGACATTTTACAAAATTGGTGATTTTTGGTGTGAACAGTCTCAAAATTAATTATACAATATATATATATATATATATATATATATATATATTAACTCCAAACACTCACAAGCTACTTTATCACCTGCTAGTCAATAATGAGATAAGATTGATCAATTTTATTAAAAAGAGAGAGGGGAAAAAAGAAGAAGAAGATTGTTAGCCAAATGATAAGTTGTCCGGTGTCAAAGTTTAAATCACATGTACTATTGAATAGCATGGTTTGAAATAAATTTTGAAAAAAATGTACCCTCAGAAAATATATGTGATAGTAAGTTTACTTGAATGACTTTTTTTTTTTTCCTTCATATTAAAAGTTTCATGAGGACGAAACTCACATTGGGTTAAAATCTAATGATGATACTGATGCGGTCGAAAATCAGCTAGATGTCTTTTCTTTGAAACCTGAAAATAATGAAAAAGTTAACTCCCCGGAATTTATCCGGTGAGTAAGCTCCTACGATCAAGTCAGCAAAATTAAACTCTCAATTACGGATTTCAAGAATGAATTGTGCGTACCTTTCTTGGGTTATTCCTTCTCATTTATAGATTTCCGCCACTGATTCCCTCTTCTGCATCCAGAGACATGCCGCTAAGAACCTTCCGATCAGAGGGGAGAAGTAAGGATTGCATACATTTGTAAGCAACATCCCGATCATTGAGAACGGAATCTTTGGGTTGAGGCCCTCGGATCTCCCATATCTCAAGTAAAGAAGGACGACCTCTTTTCCTTTATCCGAAGCAGGAAGAAGAACCGTGGACTCGGATGGAACTAAATTCTGAGGATCTGAAGCTGCAGTAGATGGTTCGACCCTCGCCTTCTTTGCTGCCGGCTCGGCCTCTCTCTGAGAAGATCCAGAATGTTTCTTCAACTTTGATTGCTTATAAATAGCCTTGTAATCAACCTTCGGACCCATATCTTCGAAAGACTGAAGCGGTTGAGCAGCAATCGGTTCTTTGTATTGTTTCGAGTAATAAAACTTTGAAAGAAAACCTTGAGACAATAAAAAATCTGTGTTACGCCTCTTCACGTTTAAAATAGTATCAACTCTCTTCTGAGCCTCGTCTGAAAGAGTAGGAGGATCTCTGAATCGCTTCAAAGCTACAAAGTCAAAACGAGAAATTTCAGTAAAGTAGTGATTTTTCATTACGTAATGAATTCTTTTTAAAAAATAAGAAAGTGAACAAACACCTGTAGGAGCCCACACAGTAGGGACGAAGACATCACGGGGCTCTCCAAGGGCAAACTCCCAGTCACCGCTCAGGAAAAAGAACCTACCTTTCCAGTTATTAATCGAAGAAAAATTATCGAAAATAAGCTTTCGGTCCGTTCTATACCAGAGATAAATCCATCCCTGGTGAGGACTGAGACTCGTCCTCGGACTTACGCAGTAAATAAGTTCTTCAGGAGTAACCTCCCACCCTTTTGATCGCCATAAGATAATTGTAGCAAGAATATCTCACCAACAATTGAGGGATAACTAGGCAGGACAAAGTTTTAATTCGGACAAAAGGTCACGAATTACGAGTTGAAGAGGGACTCATAAGCCAGCATAAAAAAAATGCTCATAGAAGACCACTTCATTTGGACGATGACTTGTGGCCCTCTCATATTTTGAAGGCCGACGTATTTTAACAGAGTCTGGTATTTCAAATTTAGTTATATATTGAGAAAATCTCTTCAGTTTGACGCTATAAGGAATACCCTCCGCTGCCACACCAATAGTAACCTCAGCATCGACATCAGAACTAGGATCCCCCCGAGCTGGCGAAGCAACAGGGGAATCCCTCCTAGGAAGAGACTCCACTAATTCACCTAAGTTTTCAGAGGACAATATTTCATCTTCTTCACTAAAGGCCTAAGGGAAGCACTCCTAGGGTATACTAAGTCCAAGGATTCAGTATCCTCAGAACTCGTCTCTTCTCGGATAATAAAACATTTAGGCATGTTTTTTTTAAATAAAAAAGAGAAAAAGAATGAGAAGACTTACAAACCTAGGCTTTACGTTTGGTAGCAAGAAAATACGGGAAAGTGCAAGAAAACGCAAGAAAAACTCAAATGGAAGAACAGAAAATGGAAAAGAACGTAATACCTGGCGAAAACACAGAAAAAGGGACCGATTAGAAGAATGAGAAGATGACCCCGAAGCACTTTCCACTAGAAGAAGAGAAGATGACCGATTAAAGGAGGAGGAAATATGGACTGAGCAAATTTCTTCTCAACAACAGAGGAAAAGAGAAAATGCCAACAGAAAACGAAATAAGGAAAGAACCAAAAAAGAAAGGAATAGGGATTTTATATTCAACGAGAACCAGTAGGATCACGCCACGTGCCAATATTCTATAGGTGAGAATTTGAAGCGACATGTCCGATTTCAAAAAGGTACTTAAAACGCTTCGTTTTTCCCGCCTCATTAAACCCATGCATGCGAAATGTCATTTCACTAAAATCGAAGCGCCGCCAAAAAGCGCAGATTTTCAAGAAAAATTAAAAATGGCGATTGAAGCACAAAGACTTCAAAAAGTAGCCGAAGATTCAAAGGCTTCATTATTTTCGTCGCCTAAACACCGATGATTCTAAGTCCTCATCAGACTTCCGACAAACCAATCTCCGAAGAATCTACTCTTGTATAATCCAAGAATAGAAGATTAAAGCTGCGAGAAATTTATTTTCCTCATCCATGATACGAAGATATGATTTTTTTTTTTATATATAATCCAGGAATACGAAAATGAAAGTTAGTTCTTCTTTTTTGTCTTGAAAAGACAAATGAAGGACTGGGGGGTAGCTGATGAGGAATAATTCGTTTAGAATTAATCCCATAATAAATGGGATTAACTTGAAAGAAAGGATAAAATTCCTCATCTTAAGTGATAAACCTCATCACTATGAGGATAAGCAAATCCCAAAATTCATAAAGAAAGAGTCCAAGTAGAAGAGGGAATCAGTGGCGCAAATCTATAAAAGAGTAGGAATAACCCAAGAAAGGTACGTACAATTCATTCTTGAAATTCGTAATTGAGAGTTTAATTTTGCTGACTTGATCGTCGGAGTTTACTCACCGGATAAATTCCGGGGAGTTAACTTTTTCATTATTTTCAGGTTTCCGAGGAAAGTCATCTAGCTGATTTTCGACCGCATCAGTAACTAAACAATAATTAAAAGAAAAAAAAGAAAAATTAAAACAAAAAGTGATTAAACATTTACTGATAGTATTTCCAAAGTTGTTCGATGTTCCAAGCATTCCTCAACTTTCTTTCGCTCAGATCTTCAAGCTCATACGTGCTTGGCTTGACCTTTCCAATCACCATATAGGGTCCTTCCCAATTTGGTCCTAACTTTCCCGAGCTCCGTTCTTTAGTTAATTCTGAAATTCTTCGCAGGACTAAGTCCCCTATTTGAAAAGATCGGATTTTAACACTTCGGTCATAATTTCTTTTCATCTGTTGTTGGTAGGCAAATATCCGAAGTTGGGCTTTTTCTATCTTCTCTTCAATCAAGTCTAAACTCAATTTGAGGTTATCTTCATTTATTTCAGGTCTGAAAATCTCCGTTCGTAATGAAGGGACTCCGATTTCTACAGGTATGACTGCCTCTGTACCGAATGTTAAGCAATAAGGTGTCTCCCCGGTTGCTCGTCTTGAGGTTGTGTGGTAGGCCCATAGAATGCTTGGAAGATCTTCAGCCCATTTACCTTTTGCTTTATCTAGTCTTGTCTTTAGATTTCTGAGGATGGTTCTGTTTGTTCATTCTACTTGTCCATTTGCCTGTGGATGCCTTGGTGCTGAGAAACAAAGGTTGATGTTCAGACTTGCGCATAATCTTCTCATGCCTGGATTATCAAATTGTCATCCTCTGTCTGTTATTACTGCCCATGGTATCCCAAATCTATAGATCACATTCTTCCAAAGGAACTTTTTTATATTCTCTTCGGTTATCCGGACTAAGGGTTCGGCTTCTACCCACTTAGTAAAATAGTCGATTGCAATGAGCAAAAACTTCATTCCTCCTTTAGCGATCGGCAATGGACCGATAATAATCCATTCATCGGATAGTTTGTTAAGACAATGATAGTGTGAGCCTGAAAATATGGTCTCAATTTTCTCGAGGATACCACTAATGCTAGGGCAATTTTCTCTACTTCAAAATATCTGGTTTCAGCATCTAAGAGGACTTTACCGGTGTAATATATTGGCTTTCGAACTTTGTCTTCCTCCCGAATCAGAGCTGAACTTACTACTGTTGTAGACACGGAGAGGTATAAATAGAGATTTTCCCCTTGGATCGGTTGTGAGAGCAAAGGTGTTGACCAGAGGTATTCTTTTAACTGAACGAACGCTTTTTCACAGTCCTCGGTCCATTGGAAGTTTTTGGCTCATCTTAAGATTCTGAAGAAAGGAAGACTTCGATCTGATGCTTTGGAAATAAAGCGGTTGAGGGCTGCTATCCTTCCAGTTAGCTGCTGTACTTCTTTAATTGTTTTCGGGGATTTCATGTCCAACAGAGCTTTGATTTGTTCTGAGTTTGCTTCGATTCCTCGTTTGGTCACCATGTAGCCGAGAAACTTTCCTGCTCCGACACCAAACACACATTTATTCGGGTTCAGCTTCATTTGAGATTTTCTGATAATCCGAAAACAATCTTCAAGATTACGAATATGATCTGCTGCTACTAGACTTTTGACTAGCATATTGTCGATATAAACTTCCATCGTCTTTCCTAAGAGATCAGCAAAAATCCTGTTCACCAGACACTGATATGTCGCTCCTGCATTTTTTAGTCCAAACGACATCACAATGTAACAGTACGTACCTCGTCGGGTTATAAATGACGTCTTTTCCTGGTCGTCTTTATTCATAAGAATTTGATTATAGCCAGAGTAAGCGTCCATGAAACTTAGGAGCTCGTGACCTGCTGTTGCATCCACCAGTTGATCTATCTAAGGTAGAAGAAAGTTGTCTTTCGGGCATACTTTATTTAAATCTGTGAAATCTATGTATATTCTCCACTTACCGTTCTTCTTCTTTACTACCACAGGATTTGCCAGCCATTGTGGATAATTAACTTCTCTGATGAAGCCGGCTTTAAGTAATTTTTCAACCTCCTCGTTGATCGCCTGATGTCTTTCTTCAGCAAAGTTTCTCATCTTCTGCTTAACAGGCTTGACATCTGGATTGATGTTTAGACTGTGCTGGGATATATTTGGATCAATACCTAACATATTTTCATGGGACTAATCAAAAAGATCTTGGTTTTGTTGTAACAAGCTTGTGATTTGATCCTTCAACTCTCCTTCTAATCCTGCTCGAATTTGAACAGTCCTTTCCTTTATTGTGGGGTGGATCTGGATTCTTATCGTGTTCTCGGCTGCTAGCTCGGACGAAGTATATGTCTTCAGATTTTCTAAGAGGTTAACTTCCTTCTCTTCTGACATTTTCCTTTTGGCTGGTAAGAATCCTTTCAGTAATTGTTATTTAGGTTTCTGCTCCTTTAGCGCTGTTGTGTAACATACTCTAGCTGAATTCTGATCTCCCTTGACTGTTCCGATTTTTCCCTTCGTAGTGGGAAACTTCATCACGAGATGATAGGTTGATGGTACTGCTCTCCATCGGTTAAGAGCCGGTCTGCCTATTATAGCATTATAACCAGTCGAACAGTCTACGATGAGAAAGTTTACCATTATTGTGCTTTCATCCGGATCTGCTCCTATTGTTGCTGGTAACGTTATCCAACCCATAACCTCTACTGAAGTGCCGAAAAATCAATCGAAAGGATTTTTGACAGGTCGTAATAAATCCTTTTTGATTCCCATCTGATCGAAGGCTTCTTTAAAAAGTATATCAGCCGAGCTCCCAGTATCCACGAATATTCTCCGAACTGGGTGGTTTGCGATCGTTGCAGTGATCACTAGAGCATCATCATGTGGTAGATGAAGTCCAAGAAGGTCATTATTTGTAAAAGTAACAGCGGGATCTTTCTATTTTTCTCCTTCGACTGTAAAAACTTTTCTTGGAGGACTTCTTCTCGATTCTCTTGCATGAGCTCGTCTTGAAGATGAGCTTTCCCCTTTTTTCGTCAACCCGCCGTGAATAACGTTTATTGCGGTTCCAGTAGGTCGATTGTTCTATTCTCTCTTTTCTGGCAATCTCCTTTCATTCCCTCATCTTCCCGACGATTTTGTAGGTACTCCTTTAGGTGTCCTTGCCGGATTAGTTCTTCCACAGCATCTTTTAAGTCTTCACACTCATCAGTAGTATGGCCATGATCTTTATGAAATTCGCAAACTTCTTTATATTTCTGTGGGCCGGATTTCCCTTCAATCTCCTCGGCCAACCAAATATCCCTCTGTCTTGGATCTCCATCAGCACTTCACTAACTGGTACTCTCAATGGAGTGTAGTCAGTGATTTATTTGTGTCGTTGTTTTGGCCCCACTGCTCTTTGCACCTCTCTTCTTGGTTCATCGGTTCTTGGCCGAGCTGATGTGTTCTGATCACTTTTCACTCGATCGGGTTTTCTCCTTACCTCATCTTTTTCTTTCTCCTTTCTTGCGTTCGTCATCTCCTCAGCTACAACATGCTTTTCGGCTTTTGTCAGAAGATCCGCGAGATTCTTTGGCGGGTTCTTTGTTAAGGAATAAAGTAACTGTCCTGCCCTCAACCCGTTTATCAAAGCAGAAACCGCTATTTTTTCGTCCATATTCTCCACATCTTGGGATTCCGTCATGAAGCGGTGCAAGAACCTTTTGAGAGACTCGTCTTTCCCCTGTTTTAATCCGAGGAGATGTGCCAACGTCTTCTTTCTTCTTCTGTTGCCAATGTACCGGCAACAAATGCTTCACTAAGCTGTTTAAATCCGCGAATGGTCCCCGGTCTCAGAGATTTAAACCAATCCCTCGTTGTTCCCTTCAATGTGATAGGGAAAGCTTTTCACATAATAGCATCTGTGGCTCCTTCCAAAATCATTGCTCTCTTGAACGCTTCGAGGTGGTCTTTAGGATCAGATTTCCCATCATATGCTTTAATGCTGGGCATTTCGAAATTTCTCCTGGGCCGTTCTTCTAAAATCTTTTTAATGAATGGAGGGTCGGTGGCTTTCACGAGGTCCTGTACTCTTGGAGGAACTTTTTCTTTTACTGCTTCGATGAAGACTCCTAACCGTGCATCCATCTCCTTCATTCGTAGGTCTACTGACTCTCCTGGAGAATTATTTTTGGCTCACTTTCTCCTCGATTCTTCGTCTTTTGACCGATGAGAAGCAATTTCAACACTTAAATCCCGATGATGTTTTGAATATTGCCTGCTCTTATTTTTTAACCGCTCCATACTTCGGCCCCTTGAATGATCCTCAACCCATACTTCTGATTTCAGTCGGACAGCAGCGCCCCTATTTTTCTCCGGCATTCCTCGTTTGCTTGGGGCCGTAGAATGTTGGTCTTCGTTTGCATCTCGATCTCCTTTCTGATAGTTCACGTCTTCTTCTCGAGGATATAACACTAATTGTTTGTACAGTTCCTCATTTTGCTGGCGGATCTCCTCTTTCTGTTTCAAGATTTTCTCCATCGTGGCAGTCAATTCATTGAACTTCTTTTGTACTGGATCATCTACTATTGGTTCCCCCTCTAAAACTCTTCTAGGGGATTCAACGGCTTCTTTAATATGAACTTGGGATCCAACGAGAGACATCCTTTTAATTTTAAGGAAGAAAAAAGGCTTTTTGTACCAATTTCCCACAGACGGCGCCAAGCTGATGCGGTTGAAAATCAGCTAGATGTTTTTATTTGGGAACCTGAAAATAATGAAAAAGTTAACTCCCCGGAAAAGGCTTTTTCTACCGATTTCACACAGACGGCGCCAAGCTGATGTGGTTTAAAATCAGCTAGATGTCTTTTCTCGGAAACCTGAAAATAATGAAAAAGTTAACTCCCCGGAATTTATCCGGTGAGTAAACTCTGACGATCAAGTCAGCAAAATTAAACTATCAATTACGGATTTCAAGAATGAATTGTGCGTACCTTTCTTGGGTTATTCATGCTCTTTTATAGATTTCCGCCACTGATTCCCTCTTCTACTTGGACTATTTCTTTATGAATTTTGGGATTTGCTTATTCTTATAGTCATGAGGTTTATCATTTAAGATGAGGAATTTTATCATTTCTTTCAAGTTAATCCCATTTATTATGGGATTAATTCTAAATGAATTATTCCTCATCAGTTACTTTTTCTTCATTAATAAAACATGTTCATTTTCAATTCTCTCGTATACCGCACGCATCATATATCAAGTTCAAATAAAAAATAATATGCTAAGGCAAGTCCTCAGTTCATAACTGAAGGTACAAGTGTCACGCATAATAAAATACGCTATGGCAAGTCCTCAGTTCATAACTGAAGGTACAAGTGTCACGCATAATAAAATATGCTAAGGCAAGTCCTCAGTTCATAACTGAAGGTACAAGTGTCACGCATAATAAAAATGCTAAGGCAAGTCCTCAGTTCATAACTGAAGGTTCAAGTGTCAAGCATAATAAAAAATATGCTAAGGCATACAAAGTCAAACAAAATCCAAGGCGTTTCATCAGTAAAGTCCTCCTCCTACCTAAAATTTTTTAGATAAAAGAAGAACTAGGGGATGGATAGGGCAGTTTGCGTGGTTTGTAGGATTTTTAAAAAAGACGAAGATACAAAGAAAAATAAAATAGCATCGGAGAAAGTACGAGAAAAATGAAAAGGAAGCAGAAAAGAAAAATATACAAAAATTCCTTCAAAATGTCTTCTTTCACTGTGGTAACTTGACTACAAGATCGTCTTAAATAAGTATCTACCAAAACAGTCAAAAAGTGATTAATTACAATATTCAGAAGGAAGCTGACTACAACATTCAGAAGGAAGCCGATTACAACATCCAAAAGGAAGCCGACTACAATATCCAGACGGAAGCTGACTACAACATCCAGAAGGAAGCTGACTACAACATTCAGAAAAAATCAACCCTCAACAGAGGGAGGATCATCGTCTGTCTTTTCGTCCTCGTCAAAATCATCCAAATCATGGAATTCAAGATGAAGAAACTTCTTCTTTGCAGCAGCTTTCCCATATTCAAAACCAACTCCGTACTGAGAAGCAACATCCTCCTTACATTATTCGGTTAAACTCTGAGCTTCAGTAAGATCAGCTTCTAGTCTGATCATCCTCTTATTAGCCTCAGCTAAATCCCGAGTCAGGGAAGAAATCGCCCCATCCTTCCCTTAGATAATCCCCTCGTCCTCTTTATGCCGAGCTTCAAACTCCGCTACAGTCTTCCTCAAAGATTCAAGCTCAATAGTAGTTCGAAGAAAGTCCTCGGATTGAAGACTATGCTTCTTTTTTAGGGAAGCTAAGCGGGCTACAACAGTATAACTAAAAAGGGAAGCCTTGGGAAAAAGATGGACGGATTCAGCCCCAAGCACATCCAGAGACATGCCGCTAAGAACCTTCCGATCAGAGGGGAGAAGTAAGGATTGCATACATTTGTAAGCAACATCCCGATCATTGAGAACTGAATCTTTGGGTAGAGGCCCTCGGATCTCCCATATGTCAAGTGAAGAAGGGACGACCTCTTTTCCTTTATCCGAAGCAGGAAGAAGAACCGTAGACTCGGATGGAACTAAATTATGAGGATCTGAAGTTGCAGTAAATGGTTCGACCCTCGCCTTCTTTGCTGCCGGCTCGGCCTCTTTCCGAGAAGATCCAGAAGATTTCTTCAACTTTGATTGCTTATAAATAGCCTTGTAATCAACCTTCGGGCCCATATCTTTGAAAGACTGAAGAGGTTGAGTAGCGATCGGTTCTTTGTATTGTTTCGAGTAATAAAACTTTGAAAGAAAACCTCGAGACAATAAAAAATCTCGGTTACGCCTCTTCACGTTTAAAATAGTATCAACTCTCTTCTGAGCCTCGTCTGAAAGAGTAGGAGGATCTCTGAATCTCTTCAAAGCTACAAAGGCAAACGAGAAATTTCAGTAAAGTAGTGATTTTTCATTACGTAATGAATTCTTTTTAAAAAAATAAGAAAGTGAACAAACACCTGTAGGAGCCCACACAGTAGGGACGAAGACATCACGGGGCTCTCCAGGGGCAAACTCCCCGTCACCGCTCAGGAAAAAGAACATACCTTTCCAGTTATGAATCGAAGAAGGATTATCGAAGATAAGCTTTCGGTCCGTTCTAGACCAGAGATAAATCCATCCCTGGTGAGGACTGGGACTCGTCCTCGAACTTACGCAGTAAATAAGTTCTTTAGGAGTAACCTCCCACCCTTTTGATCGCCATAAGATAATTGCGGCAAGAATATCTCACCAACAATTGGGGGATAACTGGGCAGGACAGAGTTTTAATTTGGAAAAAAGGTCACGAATTACGGGTTGAAGAGGGACCCGTAAGCCAACATCAAAAAAATGCTCATAGAAGACCACTTCATTTGGACGATGACTTGTGGCCCTCTTATCTTTTGAAGGCCGACGTATTTTAACAGAGTTTGGTATTTCAAATTTAGTTATATATTGAGAAAATCTCTTCGGTTTGACGCTACAAGGAATACCCTCCGCTACCACACCAATAGTAACCTCAGCATCGACATCAGAACTAGGATCCCCCCGGGCCAGCGAAGCAACAGGGGAATCCCTCCTAGGAAGAGACTCTACTGATTCACCTAAGTTTTCAGAGGACAGTATTTCATCTTCTTCAATAAAGGCCTGAGGGAAGCACTCCTAGGGTATACTAAGTACAAGGATTCAGTATCCTCAGAACTCGTCTCTTCTCGGATAATAAAACGTTTAGGCATGTTTTTTTTAAATAAAAAAGAGAAAAAGAATGAGAAGACTTACAAACCTAGGCTTTACGTTTGGCTGCAATAAAATATGGGAAAGTGCAAGAAAACGCAACAAAAACTCAAATGGAAGAACAGAAATGGAAAAGAACGTAATACCTGGCGAAAACGTAGAAAAGGGACCGATTAGAAGAATGAGAAGATGACCCCGAAGCGCTTTCCACCAGAAGAGGAGAAGACGACAGATTAACAGAGGAGAAACTATGGACTGAGCAAATTTCTTTGCAGCAACAGAGGAAAAAAGAAAATGCCAGCAGAAAACGAAATAAGGAAAGAACCAAAAAAGAAAGGAATAGGGATTTTATATTCAACGTGAACCAGTAGGATCATGCCACATGCCAATATTCTAGAGGTGAGAATTTGAAGCGACATGTCTGATTTCAAAAAGGTACTTAAAACGCTTCGTTTTTCCCGCCTCATTAAACCCACGCATGCGAAACGTCATTTCACGAAAATCGAAGCGCTGCCAAAAAGCACAGATTTTCAAGAAAAATTAAAAATGGCGGTTGAAGCACAAAGACTTCAAAAAGTAGCCGAAGATTCAAAGGCTTCATTATTTACGTCGTCTAAACACCGATGATTCTAAGTTCTCATCAGACTTCCGACAAACCAATCCCCGAAGAATCTACTCTTGTATAATCTAAGAATAGAAGATTAAAGCTGCCAGAAATTTATTTTCCTCATCCATGATATGAAGATATGAATTTTTTTTTTTATATGTCATCCAGGAATACGAAAATGAAAGTTAGTTCTTCTTTTTTGTTTTGAAACGACAAATGAAGGACTTGGGGTAGCTGGTGAGGAATAATTCGTTTAGAATTAATCCCATAATAAATGGGATTAACTTGAAAGAAAGGATAAAATTCCTCATCTTAAGTGATAAACCTCATCACTATGAGGATAAGCAAATCCCAAAATTCATAAAGAAAGAGTCCAAGTAGAAGAGGGAATCAGTGGCAGAAATCTATTAAAGAGCAGGAATAACCCAAGAAAGGTACGCACAATTCATTCTTGAAATCCGTAATTGAGAGTTTAATTTTGCTGACTTGATCGTCGGAGTTTACTCACCGGATAAATTCCGGGGAGTTAACTTTTTCATTATTTTCAGGTTTCCGAGGAAAGACATCTAGCTGATTTTCGACCGCATCAGATACAATAGGATTTGACCACAGATACATCAATATTTAGCGCATAGGGTTGGTGGATTTAAAAATGAACGAAAGAACTATAAGATAAAAATTACAAATAAAAAACCGATAAAATTATGAATAAATTTACGCTGCTACACTTTTCTCTTTATATCTCACTTGTTCATATATGTATGTCCCAAATAAAATCAAGTCCTTCATTTATAATCGAAGTGAAAGTCTACTAAAAATAGAGAAGGATTAATTTGATCATTGGACGCATACTTTTGAAATATATATTTAGAAACATTTAGCCTTTTTTCCTTGTCTAGCAAGCAATTTTTAATAAATAATAAAACAATGATAATAATTAATAATTCAACTCTGCTTGTGATACATATATCATAAGAAGAGAGAGACACCACTTATTCAAACATTTCAAATATTACACACATATGCATATATTATGAGGGCCTAAAGCCTTTTATTTAGTCGGTCAGCAAATATAAGAGTGATGAAGATGAAGAGGAATGGTCTGCAAATTTCAGGAGTGAGAAAGAGGAAGAGAAGATAAAAGAAGAAGATGAAGACGAAGACGAAGACGAAGACGAAGACGAAGACGAAGACGAAGAAGGGGAAGGATTTTTTCCGGAGAAGAAGAGAAAGAAGAATTAAGGACACAAAAACAAGAAAACAGGGGTGGAATTAAATGCAGTAAAAATGGGCTGTAAATTTCTAGAGCGAGAAAGAGGAAAAGAAACAAGAACAGAAAAGAAACAAAAGAACACGGGGATGACTGTTAATTAATTGTCACGATTGGAACGGGCCTGGACTCATTGGAAATTGAAACAAGACAATAAGAGGGATAGCGACCCATAAGAATGCATAAACAGGAAATACATTGAATTTCACAGTGTCCTTTACAGTAAGGAAATGGCTAGAACAGAAGGAGATTAATGTGGTAATTATAGATAAGAGGAGTGCGCTTAGAGCCACACGAAATTTTCTGGGCAAACGGGTCTTGAAATCTTCAACTCGATGTCGAGAATTCATAATGGCTAGAAAAATGATGAGAGAAATTATAGAGGAGCAGAGAGCAATGAGCGAGGAACTTAAAAAAAAGTGAAGTGCTAGTTGTTCTTTTGAATTTAGCTTAACTTCTGGGTCGGTCACGTGACTGGAAATGGTGGCTGAAGTGGAGAAAGCCGCTGGTGCGATGATTGTGGCCACAACACAGCACGTTTGAGACGTCTTGTTTAGCCATTCGCTTCCTTGTCTTACCAAGTTCTTGTGTGTTTCTGTAAATACATCTTCTGCAGTCTGGCCATGGTAGTTGTACCGAGTAAAGAAACTTGAATGAAATGAACTCTTAATGGACTGCAATGTATTAGTAGAGACTTCATTAATTCTTCTGGTAAGTAGCAAGATATAGATTTATGAAAAGAAAATTGCTAGACGGACCAAATCTTAAATCAAATTTTTTAGACCAAATGATGTGGTAGCATAATAAATCCTCTACTTTTGTGCATTTAAAAAATGCACCTAAGTAGATGAACCATTTTGACGCCACATTATTTGGTTTAAAAAATTGAAAAAATTATTCAGACCCCTTATAATTTATATTCCGTACCATGACACTCTCTAAAAGTTACTGTGAGATCCTTGCAGGATATTTTAAAGTCAATCATTTTTTTATATTGACAGATTTGTCCTTATTTAATAAGAATACATTTTTTGTTGTTTCCTTTTAGAGTTTGTAACTATATGGAACTCTTTATGGAAAATTTTTAGATTATTGAACTCTTTACTAATTTTTTTTTTAAATTACATTCACTTCAAATTTTGAATTATTAGTCTCTTTTCTATATCTATTTTCGAAGAATCAATTAAAAGTGAGTTGCATTATTGGATTCTTTTCTTTTGGGAATTTATTGAAAATTAAATTAGATACATACAATACATTTTATATAAATTTATCTATTTAAAGATGTATGACAATATACGCATCCAATACACGTATACAGGTTAGATAAATTTACTTGTTTGAAAATCAAATTTGAAGCATATAATACTGTTTATGTAAATTTACCTGTTTGAAGATATATGATAATATTGCATCTACCATGTGTACAAGAGTTAGGTAAATTTACTTGTTTGAAAATATATGCAATTAATGCATTTTTTTTTTTGGCAAAAACTAATTTTGGAAAAAATTAAGAATCACGATGTATAAATGAGGGCAAATCCGTCATAAACAATATAATTTATCTCTTTCATAATCCTAGTTTTTTATAAAGAGTTTTGGATATACAACCTATATACTAGGGGGTTCTTGGTTAAATACCCTAAAAAATTTGGTTTACATAGTATTAATTGATGATCAAACCTTCTCTATTATAACTTCAACCTAAAATCTCAAAACTCAAAGTCAAGAAAAATGCCAAATAAATTACACATCATTAACTAAGAGTGCTTAATTTATACCTATTATTTTCAGAGTACATGTGATCGATGTGCGTGAGTAATTTATGCAAGAACAAATTGTATATTGAAAGGTATATTGTATTACACATGCCAATTAAATTACACATCAATAAATAAACCCGGTAAAAAATTTAAGTAAATTAATGTAATAGCACTAAGATGGAAGAGAAATTATCCAATAAAAATTGTTCACAATGCATGCTAAAGATTGACAGCTTAACAATGGTGTGAAATAAAAATAGGAGAAATTACGAATGGACTATATTATCCTATCAGCGAAAAATACTTTAAACTTCTGAACTACCAATTGTGATACATTGACCCCCTATATCATCAATTTGTGGTAAATTGCATCATTTTGTCAACTAATCAGACATTAATTTGTTTAACAGAAAGATAGTCACGTGCATTCATACATTCACTTAATGTTTGTGAAAAATACCTTACGAAGGCAATTGACTTTCTATTTATTAAACGAACGTTCAATTATCTGACGGAATGGTGCAATCTGTCGCAAATTGATAGTACAAGACGTCAATGTGTCTCAGATGATAGTTTAGAGATGCAAAGTATTTTTCGTTAATAGTACATAAAATTAATCCCTAATTTCCCCATAAAATATGATATTACGATCAATAACATCTTAATCATTAATAATTCGCCACGTAGAGGTTGTGAAAAATTTTTACTAAATAATTTGATTAGTTTCTCCATCCAGAAATAATTTGATTAGTTTCTCCAACCAGAAATGATTTGCTTATGACCATGATTTGGTTATGAGTCTATGACCATTGAATTTTGGTACCACTGAACATGATGAACACATAAATGATAGATTATGGCAGGCAGAGAGAGAGAGAGAGAGAGAGAGAGAGAGAGAGAGAGAGAGAGAGAGAGCACCTTGAACCAATCTATCTCCCACTGCATTTGAAGTGCGGGGCCTGGAATTCTGGAACTAGGACGAGACTTGGGAAGTGTGGCAGCGAGGTGCAATGCACTATTCCCCTCTTCATCGACGTGACGAAAGGCGCTGTCACTAAGTATATCCTTACGTAGAAGAAGGTTATACACATGAAATTGCCTGTTTTCGACTGCAAAGTGCACCACATTTTTTCCATGGAAGTCCACTTCCCTGATTGCAGCCGGCGAGTTCTTTAATATTATCTCTATCATTTCCGTCACTCCATTCTTTGACGCCAGCAGTAGCGGTGTTTCCCCAGTACCAATTATTTCCGTCATTTTCGCCATCCACTTCACCAACTTGCTCTTTTCTGTACCACCATTAATAAATTCCTCTTTTGTTTCGTTGACCCAAGGCAACATACTCTCCATCCACTTCACAGATGGTGTGTGCTCCAATTTGTGAGTCAATTTCGACACCGCCTCATCCAATATCTGATGCAGCTTTTTCTCTCCATCAAACATTTCCTCACCTAATTTCATCGTTTTACTCTTCATTGTCTCTAGTATCGACATCCCACTCTTTCCTGCTACCGTACGCTCTATTAGGTTAGTACTCAAAATATAATACACAATAATGCAATATTCCACACATGTGAGCATATCAAAATACAAACATTGAAAAAAAAAAGGACCATTGAACCACCATGATTTTTGGCATTATGAGTTGTATAAGTATAATTTTTCAAAGAGAAACACAATGTATTGTGCATTGTGTAGATATCCTCTAAATCCTTCATGGTGTGTTTGAAACACAATGAACTCATTGTATTGAACATAACCTTGAAAATGAGGCTGTTACTCTGTATGTTGTATTTCTTACAACATATAAATGAGTCTCTACTTGTCTTTTTTCTTAATTGGATATGCTTGCAAGTTGAGTATTTTTATTTCTTTAGAGATCTTTATTATGATGATTTGAAGATGCACTTATTTTGTTAGATATCCATGCAATTTTGAATGTGAGATCATATGCTAGTTAGTAGTTTCTATTGTTGTAGGATACTTTTTTAGGCACTTAGTTTATTTGAAAAATTGTTTAGCTTATAGTTTAGTCATTAAAGAACACAATATTGGATTATTAGACAAGAATTGAGGTGTCTTTACTTGCTAAAATGGTTTAAGGGACTTTAGGTGTTTATAAAAAAAATAGTATGGCTTGACTCAACCAACCCACCAAATTCGTGGTTGAAATCCATCCCATATATTCAACCAACCGGCCGATTATTAAGGTGTGCGGGTTGGTTGGTAGTTTGGAGGATTAGTTACCCGCCAAGGGCGGGTTGGTTGTCGATTTTAACCCCACCCGTCTCCAACTGACCCACATGGTGATCCAATAGTTGGTTTTTGAAAAAAGTTATTGTGAAAAATTGGTGATATTTTGAAGAATAAAAAAGTTACAATTTTTCACTGTGACATTTTCCAAAAACTGGCTGTTGGATCATTTTAATTATCTGCGAACATGAAATTTATAAGTAGTTCATCTAATCCTTCACAGTTTGTTTTTCAAACTTTGTTATGCAATTAGCCCTACCGAAGCCACCAAACGCAATTTTGTATCAGGTGCACCTTATAGTAGTATTTCTGTATATATGGATATGGATCCCCACCAACCCTACTAGCACATAACATGTCATTTTTATCAATAAAAAATAAAATAAAATATGCTAGTTGGGTAGCTTTTTTCTGTAACAAATTAAAGACCTAGTATTGTCAGAATACAAACTTTCATTCATTTTATTCAAATAAATAAATATTTTGATTCCCGTCTACTCCAATGGTTAAGTCCCTTCATGAATATTTTTGCTCTCTATGTAGTCGGTTTCTGTTTTCTTCAGCATAATATTACTTATGCTGTATTTTTATTCTCATTAAAAACAAAAACTTGTATTATGCTGTATTTTTATTCTCATTAAACATAAAAACTTGACTAGTTAAAGATGAATATGATTTATTTTCATTTTGCTACTATTTGGCAAGTTTAGTTTAGTTTTTTTTTTTGGTTGTAAATTTGTTTTGCTTTGAACAAAAAATAATACAAGCACATTGATTTTTTTCCCCACAAATCAACCGTAAACTAGTTTATTTCAAAATAATATAAATTTTAGATTTTTTTTTAAAATGTTAATCATTTTATTTTATTTTATTTTTATTAACAGTACAAAATAAATGCTATAAGATTGAACAGTTCGAATCATTACCATGTTTAAGCTCATATTCGACTTGAGCTTCAACCATTCTATCCACAAGCAGAAGGGCCCATGTGTGCTTTTCTTTCTTTTCTTTAATTTTCTTTATCCTACGATACCCTGTATAGTAAATTTTTTCCAACGAATGCAGCATGTCATAAAAGGTGATCCGTATATCATGGGTATGTACATTTTCATATAAGCTTATGTGAGGATGTGACTTTTTAGTCAATATAAGATGTATATTATGAAAAATCAACCATTGGATTAACACGTCATGCATGATTGTTAGAAATAATGGTAGGAATTAGTTAATTTAATTAGTATTCAAATAATTATATAACAATAAGATTCAATACAAAATCATAACAAGAATTTTAGGAGTTTGTAAAAAATTTATGTAGATCAAGACATGCGTATAACGCTCTCCTTTGTGAAGATATATACCTTTCTGCATCTGGTTGAATGATGCTCCACTGCCTAGCTAGATACAACGATCCCCCAGAGATTCCTTTTGTGTAGCTAAGGATCTTCATATGAACCACTCGAATTACCCGTATATGCTTATACTCAAAATATGTCTTAAAAATTATACAAAAGTGAATTCAAAATATGAAAGATTTTCGCTTATCAAAAATAAAAAATATGAAAGATTTTGGGCTAAATAATAAGCTCTCTATCTTTTATCATGACCCGGTGTGTACAGTGATATATATATATATATATATATATATATATATATTCAACATGAAACATATGAAAGCATCATATAAATAAAACTAATTAAATATGAAAAAATAAAGGAATATAATGGCAGCTTGGAATTACTCTTGGAATTCCTTCCTTTATATCGTCCAAATTTAGGGCATTTGTGTCTTTTCATCCCTCTTGTTTGTAACCCTAGAGAGGGTATTTAAACTTCTTTTCTGGTGGAAAAAACATTATCTAGGGTTTACTTTAGTTCTTTTTAGTTTCTTTCTCTTGTTTTCAATTGTATTGAGCAAGATCTACTAAGTTTAGCTTAGATTTTCTTTGTGCTTTGTTTATTTTCAGTTGTAATCCTTAGTTTAGCTTGTTTAATCCTTCATTTGGTCTTAAAACTTATATTTCCATTTTACAAGTAATCTATTTGCATTTATTTCATATTTTTAGCATTTATGATAATTGTTCTTGCATTTACTTCTCATGTACTAGTTTTACTGGAGTTCTAAACCTCCAAGGTAGGATTTGAAAGGTGGAAGCTCATCATCAACCAAGGTAACAAGTTTTTCTTACTCTCTTGGACTTTAATACTAGTTGAATGATGGAAAATACTCTCAAATTCTTCTTCAAGCTTGGTGTGCATGGCGTCCTCTCGACATTGTGTTAACAAGTTAAGCTTGATACACGTTATGCTTGATTCTTTATGCACCTTATGTGTTTGACAAAATGCAAAGGAGAGCATTTCCTGTCATTCTTCCATCTTTTCATGTTTTAAATGCTTCTAAAGTTAAATCCTCCATCAAAGACCATTTTCAATGTATCCTAGATGAGAAACCCTAGTGAGAGATTCATGTTCATTAGTTATAGATGAGTGAAAACCCTAAAATCCTCCAACTTAGCTTTCATTGTCTTTAATTTTTGTCAAATCAATCACACACTCAACTACACACAAACCATGATTTTTACACTTGTTTTGCATTTATTGGGTAGCAAGACATAAGAATTCTCTTGAATTCCTCTCACTCTTTGTAGCAATGACTATGGGATGTCACGTATTTACTATACTTGGCGATGTTTGCAATCTTACGCTTAGAATTAATTTGAGCATACATTAAAGGACAAGTGCATGCCAAAAATCACAATAACGCATAGGTCGGTTTCTATAAAATATTATTATGCAAAACGATTATAATTAAAAATATATATCATAGTTTTTTACAGTAAATTTTTTTTAAAATATAACCATTGGTTGAATGTGATTTTTAGCATGCATAAATAAGGCATCTAATCTAACAATTGATTTTTCAAAATAATTCGACCCGTATTAGTATTTTAAAAACAAACAGTAAAAGTTGTGGTAAAATGAATTGTAAGAGCAACCTATCCCTACAGATATATCAATATCACGATGATACATACCAACTACAAGTGTGACGTATTTGAAGAACTTTTTGTATTTGGATGGAAACAGTCCATATTCTTGAGCTCCATGGGCTGATTTGTTGTGACCTTTAAAAAGAACGCAAAAACAAGAAAAAAAAAAACTTCAATTAGTAGAGGAGGATGTTTAGGCTGCAGTTGAAAGCTTAAGGAGTATATATGTAATGATACTTAAGGGCCTGTTTACTTCGTGAAAATTTTCGTAATTTTTATTTTCTGTGAAAATTTTTTAAAAACAGTTTTCATTTTCAGTTTTCAAAATTTAAAAAATGTGTTTACTTTGCTAAAATTAAAACTGTTTTCAAAATCTAAAAATAGTGTAAATGCATTTACTAAAACTATATATTGTCTCTATATGTTTTATTATTTTTATTTTTTGGTTTTACAGTTGGTCTATATATTTTTTTCTATGTTTATAAGCATTGCCATGATATAATCCCTGTTTTAAGTTTTCGTGAAAATACAAAAAAACGTCTTTTTGATGTTTTCATATTTTCTTAAAAACTGCATTCATTTTCTTGAAAATAGTTTTCATTTTTTTATAAGTAAATGCGTTTTTTAGGTCGTTTTTTGTTTTTATTGAAAATGAAAATGAAAATTGTGAAAATTTTCACGAAGTAAACAGGACCTAAGCTTTCAACCGCAGTTTTCTGTGGTCTATTTGGCTTGCTCGTAATGAGAAAGTTTTCAAAGGAAAATAATTTGTGTGGATTGATGTGGTTGAGAAGATTGAATTTAAATTGGCTTGTTGGGTGAAAACTTTCAGACTGGATTTAGGTTTCTCTATTGAAGATTTTGCCAGAATAATTGAAGGTGTAAGGGTATGGAGTATTTCAAAAAAGAAGAGAAAATTTCCCTCTATTTAGAGATCGCTAGAAAGGGGTGAACTTAAATTTAATGTTGATGGTTCAGTGATTGGGAAACCTGGTCCTGGGGGGATTGGAGGGGTTCTTAGGAATGAATCAGATTGTATTCTTGGTTTGTTTTTTTGCTCGATTGGTGTGGTTGATTCAAATCTTGCAGATCGAGTTGTTGGCAATTAGAGAGACCCTTCTTTTAATTTGTTCTCAAAATCTGTTTGGAGGTATTCAAAGAAACTGATTGTTGAGTTAAATTCGAAGGCAACAGTGACTTGGGCTAAGGGTGATTCTGTTACGTGGAAGTGTAAATTTGTTATTAATGAAATTCAGAACTTGATTGGAGCTATTGGTTCGGTAAGGATCTTAAAGGCTCCTCGTGAGGTTAACAATATGGCTGATTTTTTTTTTTTTTTTTGCAAAGCAAAGATATTAATATATAGGTGTGTTCCCTTTATTGCTTGACTTTGATGTTGTGGTGGTTGCAGTGTTTGCAGTGTTGTGATTTGGGGTTTGGCATGGGCTTAATTTATATTGGTTGTTCTATTTTTGTACTGGCTAAAGTTAAGTTTATTAGAGAAATTTTCGGCTATTAAAGGGTTATGATCCATATATAATGCTAGGGGTATGTTCTGCACTGTTGCTTAGAATTGTTTTGTTGCTGAAGGGGGAGCTTAATTATGTGAGGTTGCCACCGTGTGGGAGTACTGATGCTAAAGGTTTGTCCTATTGCTATATAAGAGAGTTGGTGGCCTCTTTGTGTTGATAATTTGTTGCTCCTTGTGAGGTGAAGGGGAGTTTATGTGGGGTTGCCACTGCTAGGGGCATTGAGTACTGATGCTGAATGTTTGTCTTCCTGCTTAGAGTGTTGGTGGCCCGTTTGTGCTGATAACTTCTTGATGCTACTAATGTTGGAGACAAATATCCACCAAAGTCAATGGATGAAGTAGTACATGAAGACTTTGACTGGAAACAAGATTTGGGGCTGAAGATTCAGCCGAGCTACAATCATAGAGGGTGGCCACTGACTGGCTCCTTGTTGGTGAGCTTGTTGGTGGCCCGTTGGCTGCTTGCTCCCTCCATGCTCAGCTATAAATAGAAAGCTTGTGCAACTGCAAGATGTGTGGTGTAAGAGTGCAAGTGTGCAGCATTGAGTGAGAGAGAGTGCAGCAGAGAGAGAGTGAGTTGCGTAAAGAGAGAGAATTCTACTCTTCTATTGTAATCTCTATAATTTTCTTCGTCATAGTAAAAGTTGCAGCAACTCCCGTGGACGTAGGCAAATTGTCGAACCACGTAAATTCTTTGTGTCTTATGTGTGTGTGATTATTTTTTTGGTGTTCCCTCTGTCTTTGGGCATAACAACTGGTATCAGAGCCTAATAGAGGGGTGTTTTGATTTTTGCCCGGAAATCAAAGTGTTCGAAAATTTGTTTTGAAAGGGAGTCCAGACGAAGATTCTAGAGCCGGTCAAAGTTTTTGCAGAAAAAGTCAACCCATCGGAAAGTTCGTCGGAGAAGACGAACGTTGCCAGAATATTCATCGGAATATTCCGTGGGTGATGTTAGCAGTGACATCAGCAACTGACCAACTGACCAGTTGACCGTTAATCGTTGACTGTTGACTAGTTGACCGTTGATCGTTCACTGTTGACTAGTTAACCGTTGATTTTGACTTTGACCAATTTTTTTTTTCAATCTACCCCTGGGTTTTTCGACGTTCTAGACACAACCGCGCACTCCGTTTTTCTAAATTCGAAGTCGAAGTTAAACCAAAGGTAACGATGACAGGAGATGAAGTAAAGGTCGCTGGAATTGAGAAGTTTGACGGCATAGACTTTGTAAACTGGATGATGCAGATTGAGGACTACCTTTACGGGAAGAAATTGCATCTCCCGCTCCTGGGAAAGAAGCCAGATGACATGAATAATAAGGAATGAGCTCTTCTTGATATATAGGTGTTGGGAGTCATTCGATTGACACTATCAAGATTTGTTGCACACAACGTGGTGAAAGAAAAGACCACGGTAGATTTAATGAAGACTTTATCAGACATGTATGAAAACCCGTCTGCCAACAACAAGGTACATCTGATGAAGAAGTTGTTCTATTTGAAAATAGTGGAAGGTACTCCAGTGATTTAACATCTCAATGAGCTTAATACTATCATCAATTAATTTTCCTCTGTTGAGATTGATTTTGATGATGATATATGTGCATTGATTGCTCTGGACTCATTGCCAAGCAGTTGGGAGGCTATGAGAACAGTTATTAGCAATTCTTCTGGTAAAAGTAAACTCAAATACTAGGATATTCGAAATCAGATCCTTAGCGAAGAGGTTCGGAAGAAGGATTCAGGTGAATGCTCAATTTCTGGTTCTGCCTTAAACCTCGAGATGAGAGGCATGAGATTTGAGAGAAATTCAAATCGGGGTAGATCAAAGTCTAGAAGAAGCAGAAGCAAATCCAGACCTGGGAGACAACCAGAATGTTAGAACTGTGGCAAGACTGGCCACTTCAGAGAGAATTGCAAGGAACTAATGAAGAAGAAGAATGAGAATAACTCAGCCAATGTCGTGACAGAAGACCTATTGGATGCTCTGCTCCTTTCAGTCGATATCCCAATTGACTCTTGGGTGTTGGATTCGGGAGCCTCTTTCTACACTACAGCATACCGAGAAATTATGCAAAACTATGTCGCAGGTGATTTCGGGAAGGTGTACTTAGCAGATGGTGAAGCATTGGATATAGTAGGCATGGGAGATGTTCAAATCAAACTGCCCAATGGAATTGCATGGTTGATACAGAAGGTTCGACATGTTCCTAAGTTGATGAGGAACTTGATTTCTGTAGGACAAATGAATGATGATAGGCATTCAATATTGTTTGCTGGTGGCACATGGAAGATAACAAAGGGAGCTATGGTAGTAGCTCGTGGAAACAAAACAGGTACCTTGTACATGACCTCAATTACAAGAGAAATGGTTGCAGTTGTTGATGCAAATGCTGATACCAACCTTTGGCACCAAAGGCTTGGCCATATGAGTGAGAAGAGGATTAAGGTACTCCTATCCAAAGGGAAGCTACCTCAACTGAATTCGGTTAAATTCGACATGTGTGAAGGATGCATTTTCGGGAAACAGAAAATGTTAGTTTCTTGAAAAATGGAAGAACTCCAAAGTCAAGAAAGTTGGAGCTAGTACACATTGATTTGTGGGGGCCTTCTCCAGTTCCATCCCTTGGAAGTTCAAGGTATTATATTACCTTAATTGATGTTTCATTTTCAACCATAGCCTTCCAATTCCTTCAGAATTGGAAGGCTATGGTTGAAAACGAAACAGGCCTGAAGTTGAAATGTCTAAGATTAGATAATGGTGGCGAATACGTAGAAGAATGATTCAGGGATTTCTGTGCTGCAAATGGGATTAGATTTTAGAAGACTATTCCCAGGACACCATAGCAGAGTGGCGTAGCTGAATGCATGAACATGACTCTTATTGAACGTGCTAGAAGCATGAGGCTGAATTCAGGATTGCCTGAATGTTTTTGGGCTGATGTAGTTAACACTGCAGTGTATTTGATAAATTGTGGTCCGTCAGTTCCCCTGAAATTCAAGCTATCTGAGGAAGTCTGGAGCGGAAAAGAGTTAAACTTTTCTTATTTGAAAGTCTTTGGCTGTGTTTCCTATGTTCACATTGATTCTACTGCCTGTAACAAGCTAAAAGCCAAGTCAAGAAAATGTTTTTTCATTGGTTATGGGGATGAAGAATTTGGTTATCGGTTTTGGGATGATCAAAATCGAAAAATTTTCAGAAGTAGAAATGTGATATTCAATGAACAAGTTCTACATAAAGACAGGTCAAAAGCTGAACCTGAAGAGCAGCCAAAGAAATTTGAGGTTGTTGACTTGGATATTACTCCAGACAATACTGATCAGACCAGGGTTCAGGAAAATATTGATCCGCAGGTTGAACAAAGTACACCAACAATTGCTGTCAGGAGATCTTCAAGGAGCATCAGGCCACCACAGCGTTTCTCACCATCCTTATACTATATTCTGCTGACTGATAGTGGTGAGTTAGAAAGTTATGACGAAGCCTTACAGATTGAAGATTTGATTAAGTGGAAGAAAGCCATGCAAGATGAGATGGATTCACTTAAGTCAAATCAAACATGGGAGCTGACTGAACTACTAGAAGGCAAGAAAGCTTTCTGTAGACATCCATTTTTGACCCTGAGTAGAGTCATGGGTGTTCGCTTATAGTTTGAGGTGAAATAGGGTGTTGAAATCCTAAATTGCCCATAATGCCCTTTGGTATAGTTAGATAGAGGTCGTTATCGCATGTAGGTTTTTAGGTCAGATTAAGTTGATTTTTTTTGCATTAGATTTTTAGGGAGTCCATAGATGTCCCTGTCAAGTTTCACTACATTATGAGTTAGGCTTGATAGGTGATTAAGCCTTTTGTGACTTAAAAGGCATTATTGTCCTTTGAATCACAAAAGTTCTTAAAAGCCTTCGAGTTGGTCTCAGATTATCTCGAGACTTTGGCATGGATAATTAGGGTGTGTTTGGTAGCTAAGTTGATCAGTGGCAAGAGCCTTTGGGCTCATGTTTGGCACATAAGGCCCAAAGGCCCCTTTTAAGCTCGAAATAGGGTTTTAACCATGAATGATTGGGATTCGATATTTTTATCAAATTAAAGCCTTCAAAAGCTTTAAAACACTTTCTTAAATGTTTTTAAAACTTGCTTCGAGAAGTAGAAACGATTTCGAGAGCAATTGGTTAGTGGATTTTAAAACCCTAATTTGGGCCCGGTAGGCCCAAAATAGATAATAAGTTGACTTTTTCCTAAAAAATTTGATTGTGGTCAATGCATTTTTACTTTAAACACATCTTAAAACATGGAGAATCGAATCACGATCGTTTTGGTTCTTGAATAGTCGAATTTGAACTTGAAATGGGCCCGAAAAGTCGAAAAAAGCTGAAATCGGGTCGAAATGGGCCGACACAGGCCCAAAACATGAATTTTTTGCATCAAGGCCCGATGACCGTCCACCTAGGGACGGCCAACCATCCTAGGGTGGACGGTCACCAGAGCCTAATCCAGATTTCGCCATTTTTTTGAGGTTTTTTGAGTTCTAATCACCTCGGGACTCTTCAAAAGCCTCTTTGGATCAATTTGGGAGGCTTAGCTCGACCAAGTCAGATCCTAGGGACTTTAGAAGACTTCATTAGAGCCATTGGATCAATTTTGAGGGATTTAATGATGGCCATTGATCAACATAGGCCTCTCCTTTATAAATTCATCACTTGTGATGAGTTAAGGATGGCTATTGACACTTGAATCAACCCCTAGAACCCTAGCTATAAATTTGGAAGCCATTGGAGATTGAAGGAGAGAGTTAGGAGCAAGGAAGAAGAAAAATATAGGTAAGCCTTCATCCCTTTTCTCTTTTATTTCCATGATTTGCGTAACATAGTTCGATTTTAGGAAATTCTGGGTAGTTTGCATATATCTAGTTTGTCTTCTTTTTCTTTTTCTTATTCTTTTATGCTTCTAGTTAAGAGTGGATGTTTAAGTTGTTCATTCATGGTTAGGAATAATTAGAGAGTTCTTGCATGATAGGATATGTTTTGATAGCATGTGATTTTCTGTGTTTGAGTCTTATAGGTTTAACTTTATAAAGTTTAAGTCTTTGATATATTGTGAGCATGATAGTCATTGTTTAATTGTTAGGAGCATGTTTAGTATTATTTTTATGTCTAGAATGCATGATTAGGAATGATTTTAATGCATGTTAGTTCATGTTTTGATCAAATGAGTATGTTTGCTAAGAAAGTTTGGATTTTTCATCATGAATATGATGTTTTACGCATCATTGGTTTGTTGTTTCATGCATGCAAAAGTAGTTAGTGTTTCTATATTCAAAATATAGTTCTAGATGCATTCGATGATATAAGTATTTATGAGAAGGCATTGTAATACGTTTTGAAGTTGGAAATAAGTGTTTAGTTCTTCAAAGTTGCTGTATTTTGCGTAAAGTTTGTGTCTTTTGCATCTTGTTATTGTTTTAGGATGTTAATGTTTGCTTGTATCTTGATTCTTTAAGTATAGCATGATTGTTGCTCTTTTTTGATGAATTTTATCATTTTGGGATATTGTGCATTGATTGATATATGAATTGTGTTCGAGGGAGCGAGCTAAGGTGAGTCCCTTCCCCTGTGTGTAATTTGATTATATTGAGCATCAATGTTTGTTATTTTTGGATGAATTGCATAAGTATTTGTTGTTCCATATTAGTATACATATTAGGACTTTATTTTATGATTATTTGATGGATTAATTATGGTCTTTAGACCATTTAAAGTAATTATTCAAATCTGTCCAGATTTGAATAATTGCTTTAAAGTGGTTCAATGACCATTTTTAAGCCATATTTTGGCATGAAATTATGTAGGATAATTTACTACATTGTGTTAGGTTGCATTCTAGAACATTCTCACATTCTTTATTTGGTATTTTCAAGGGTTTTAATTCACATTTAAAGGGACTTTTAATTCTGTCCATAATTTAAAAGTAGCTTTAATGTAAGTTAAAAACCATTTTTAGGGTCAAATTCAACCTAGAAACATGTCTAGGTTCACATAGAATAATTAGATTGCATTTTGGGCATTTTTCATGTATTTTATTAATTGTTTTATTGTATTTTTCATACATTTATATAATTTCCAGCATGCATTTTTTTAGTTGTTTTAAGTTCTTAGACTAACTTAGGACTAGTTAGAGAACCTAGGATTAAGGGGGTCACACTTGACCCCACCTAGGATTCTTCTTTGTTGTAAGAATTACATTAAATTTAGGATTCTATTCTCGAGAGGACTTTCAAAATTAGTGTTTTACTAAAATTAATCCACAATTAATTGAATCCCAATGAAATTGGAACTTATGAATTTGATTTGGAATGAAATTCTGCTTTTGAAAGGATTTGATTCGGGATAGAATTCTCACTTTTAAAAGAGTTATGATTGGGTTTGAATTTGGTTTTAAATAAAGTTCTAGGTTTATTGAGAATCTACTGATTAAGGAATTGTTTTCTAAAAAGAATTTTTAATAAATAAAAACTCTCGACGATAGAGTCCCGAATGAAATAGAATTCTAATGATAGTGTAGTTCATTACAATAGGAGAATCCTAGGTATTCGAACTACGATGGACTTTGATCTCTATCAGGACATTGATAAAGTACGTAGACAGCCAATAGGGCGCAAGTCCACCCTTAGGATGACTTTGTGTCTCCTAAGGTCTTTAGGATTGTGTTTGCTTATTGTTATTATTATTATTATTATTATTATTAATTATGTATTATTATTCATATTTTATTGGTTGATTAGATAATTAGAGTTATTTTTATAAGATTTTGATAAACCCAAAACTAATTAGGAGACATTTAATTAGGGTGAGATAGGTGCCTGTAGGATGCATTCTGGAACCTTCCTATCTCATAACCTAGCCCCCGAAGCCTACTTTGATTCGAAGACCATGCTTTTTCCAAAATATGGAGTCATTGTTTTATTGAAAATAAAACTCTTTTTATGGTTTTATTATTCCTTAAAAATAAGGTGGCGACTCCCAGTTTTTCTCAAACTCCTTTCTTTTTTCAAAACCCAATCTAAGTGGACTCCCACAATAGAGAAAGATGATTAGGATTGGATGATCTTGAGTAGATAATAGAGAAGGATAAACAACTAGATAAAAGAGAAGGATACATAGAGAAGGATAATGAGTTATCTACAATCTACGATGATAGTGAATCCAATTCCAAAATAAGCGAGTGCGCGCTTGGTGGCGGGTTCACACTTTGCATAACAAATGGGTGTACAGACTAAAAAAGGAACACAATGGCAGCAAGCGAAATAAAGCCAGGATCGTGATTAAGGGCTTTCAGCAAAATGAAGGTGTCGTCTACACAGACATTTTCTCTCCAGTTGTGAAGTTGACTACAATCAGACTAGTGCTAGCAATTGTGGTTACAGAGAATTTACATATTGAGCAATTAGATGAGTAGATTGCATTTCTCTATGGTAATTTGGGGGAAGACATCTACATGCACCAGCCACAGGGTTTCGAAGTACAGGGTAAGGAGAATCTAGTCTGCAAACTGAAGAAGAGCTTGTATGGCCTGAAACAAGCTCCACGACAATGGTACAAGAAGTTTAATAGCTTCATGTGCAGCAACGGGTTCACAAGACTGCCGGCAGACCATTGTTGTTATATAAAGAATTTTGACAGCTCTTATATTATCCTACTGTTGTATGTGGATGATATGCTCGTTGCAGGGTCAAGCATCGAGGAGATCAACAAGCTGAAGAAGCAGTTGTTAAAACAGTTTGAAATGAAGGATTTGGGAGCTGCGAAACAAATCATTGGTATGGGAATCATTAGAGAAAGGGCTAATGGTACTCTAAAGCTTTCACATGAGGAATATGTGAAGAGGTGCTTAGCAGGTTCCACATGGACAAGGAGAAACCAGTGAGCACACCCTTGGCTAGTCACTTTAGACTAACTAAGGATCAGTTACTACAGATAGAGGAAGAGCAAGCATACATGAACAAGATTCCTTATGTATTGGCTATTGGTAGTCTCATGTACGTCATGGTTTACACAAGGCCGGATATTGTGCAAGCAGTGGGAGCTGTGAGCAGGTACATGAGTAATCTAGGAAAACATCATTGGGAAGGAGTCAAATAGATTCTGCGGTATCTACAAGGCTCTTCAGATACGTCACTGCATGTGCTTTACAAAAGCAGGTTTAAATCTACAGGGTTATGTAGATGCTGATCTAGCAGGTGACGTTGATAGTAGGAAAAGTGCTACTGGGTTCGTGTATACTTTGGGTGGCACGGTTGTATCGTGGGCTTCTAAGTTGCAGAAGATTGTTGCTCTCTCAACTACAGAAGCGAAATATGTTGCGAGAACAGAAGCTAGAAAGGAAATGGTTTGGTTACAGTCATTTTTGGAAGAATTGGGAAAGAAGCATGAAAAAGGCATTTTGCACAGTGATAGTCAAAGTGCTATTTTTCTTACAAAGAATCCAGCATTTCATTTCAGGACAAAGCATATACAGTTGAGATACCATTTTATTTGGTCTCTTCTCGATAGTGGATAGTTGATACTTGAGAAGATTTGAGGAACAGAGAACCTAGCTGATATACTCACAAAGGCAGTCACTGTTGAGAAACTGAAGCTGTGTGCAACTTCGGTTGGCCTTTGCACTTGAGGGCAGGTCTTGAAGTTGCTGTAACAGTTGCTATGAAGACATGTGGCACTCATTTGTCTCCAAGTGGGAGATTGTTAATGCTGGAGACAAATATCCACCAAAGTCAATGGATGAAGCAGTACTAGAAGACTTTGGCTGAAGACAAGATTTGGGAATAAAGATTCAGCCGAGCTACAACCATAGAGGGTGGCCACCGACTGGCTGCTTGTTGGTGAGCTTGTTGGTGGCCTATTGGCTGCTTGCTCCCTCCATGCTTATCTATAAATAGAAAGCTTGAGCAAGTGCAAGATGTGTGGTGCAAGAGTGCAAGTGTGCAGCTTTGAGTGAGAGAGAGTGCAGCAGAGAGATAGTGAGTTGCGTAGAGAGAGAGAATTCTCCTCCTCCGTTAGCTTTGAGTGAGAGAGAGTGCAGCAAAGGGAGAGTGAGTTGCGTAGAGAGAGAGAATTCTCCTCCTCTATTGTAATCTCTGTAATTTTCTTCGTGATAGTAAAAGTTGCAGTAACTCCCATGAACGTAGGCAAATTGCCGAACCATGTAAATTCTTTGTCTCGTGTGTGTGTGATTATTTTTTTGGTATTCCCTCCGTCCTTGGGATATAACAGATGCATATATGCTAGGGGCGTTGCTACTGTAGCTCTGTTGTTAATGGAGTTGGTTTGTGTTGTTGAAGTGTTGCCCCCCATGCTGTGGGTGTGAGTATCTCTGTAGTGGTATATTATTAGTTTTTCTGGGTTGTTCTATTTTGGGTGTTTGGGGGGATATTTTACCTATATTGAGCTGGTGGCATATGATTTGGTAGGCTGCTTGGTGGTGCTAAACAGCTTGTTAGGATCTCTAAGCTCTATTTTGATGCCTATGTTTTGTGATTTTTGTTACGTAGATGTTATTTAAATTAAACCCTAAAGTTTTTAATGAAGGGGAGTACGTATGTAATTTTTGGGCCGGGTGAGATTACACCATGAATCATTTTGCATGGAAACAAAATTAATGTAGTTAGAGGATATATACATAGTTTGCACCTTGAGATTCGTGATTCGCTCCACTTTCCACGTCTCTTTCATCATTGCCTGGTGATGATTTTTCTCCTGAAATTGCTGGAAAAAAACAATGAAGTAGTGCAGGCTAGTATTCACTCATGAGCATATTATATATTATTAATTAAAGTACAAAAGGAGTTGAGTAAAATTAAGGGGAGTACGTATGTAATTTTTGGGCCGGGTGAAATTTTTTACAGCATATATAATTGAATTCACACGATCACACCATGAATCATTTTGCATGCAAACAAATTAATGTAGCTAGAGGATATATACATAATTTTCACCTTGAGATTCGTGAATTGCTCCACTTTCCTCGTCTCTTTCATCAATGCTTGGTGATGATTTTTCTCCTGTAATTGCTGGAAAAAAACAATGAAGTAGTGCAGGCTAGTATTCACTCATGAGCATATTATATATATTATTAATTAAAGTACAAAAGGAGTTGAGTAAAATTAAGGGGAGTACGTATGTAATTTTTGGGCCGGGTGAGATTTTTTATAGCATATATAATTGAATTCACACAATCACACCATGAATCATTTTGCATGCAAACAAATTAATGTAGCTAGAGGATATATACATAGTTTTCACCTTGAGATTCGTGAATTGCTCCACTTTCATTGTAACGCCCCAAAATGACCCTGAATTGACCATCCCGGGTAGGTCAACCCTGTCAATTCGAAGCCACAACCTGACCTGCTCATTCATATATCCATACTCCAGGGGAAGAGAAAGACATAATATACCAAAGTGCAATGTCATGAAAGTATATACAAATGTCCCAAATTCAAAGTTCAACATGCAGAATATATAATAAATACAAATCTGACTGCCAACACCCCTGGCATAATAGGCATAAAATATACTATTATAATTAATAACATCATAAATGTCCCCAACTTGCTCACGTCCTATAGGAATGCAATAAAATCCAAAGCAGAGCCATTCCTAAAATAACTGAGGAGCCAGCCTACCTCCAGCTGAACCACTGGTAATGTCCTGTAAATCTGCGGGATAAAAACCCGCGTGAGCTTTGGAAATGCTCAGTAGAAATACAACCTCATATAACAACAATAATATTGATGCAAGGAATATTAAATAAAACATTTCAACATTTCATAGTAAATCATCATCTCAAGAATGGTGGGTGGTTTTTATGATTTATAATACAATATATTGTAACCTTAAAGCTTTAGAAGAGCTTTAGGTACTTGCTAGATTGTGTCAATCCACCGGGCTCTAGCGGGCCAGTACTAGATTGTGTCAATCCACCGGGCTCTAGTGGGCCAGT
>JAESVK010000826.1:954629-976251 GCA_017140935.1 Hamamelis virginiana
GGGCCAGTACTAGATTGTGTCAATCCACCGGGCTCTAGTGGGCCAGTGCTAGATTGTGTCAATCCACCGGGCTCTAGCGGGCCAGTAGGGTCATGCCATTGGCTCCACCCTAGACCATGGTCTGAAATATCTCATAAATCATCATAGCTAGATTGTGTCAATCCACCGGGCTCTAGCGGGCCAGTGCTAGATTGTGTCAATCCACCGGGCTCTAGCGGGCCAGAAGGGTCATGCCCTCTCAAGTATCAATCAATAAAATCAATAACTCAAAACGATAATTTCATCGTAGCTCAAAGTACGTTCAAATCATAAAATGAGTACATTTAATAAATACGATTCACAAATACATTTCATAAACAATTCATTACCACAAGCTATTAACTGATAGAGGAGTATTCTCCGACTCTATCTCTTTCATATCCATTCAACACATTATAAACATAATTAACTTGTAATATACATTATCATATCGAAATATGTAAGCATAGCCCATTGCTTAAGGGGTAGATGATAACTTACCTGAACCGCGGTCATACCTTGTAACCAAGTATATCGAAATTCAGGACCTCAGCTCAATCACTATACAACACTAGACCAAAACAAATTCTCCAATACCATTATTTCGTAATAACAAATATCACTTTAATACAAGTTTGAGTAATCGTTTCGTATACCATCGTAACTCACATAAAAATAGTTCACAAGGCAAGTTACTGTCTAAACAAAAATACATTTCTACACCATTGCTTGGGTTTATCACTTTATTTTAAAATTTGAGTTAAATCAAAACATAAGGGAATGACTAGTTAAAACAACTCATGGTCTCTCTCTTATTTGTAAAACAGTTCAGAAAATCAGGCACACAAGTATAAACCAACCATCTCAATTTTTCTTACATAAATCTGTTATAATATGCCTTTGTGATATTTCTAATGAATAAATGCAGTGAAGACCTCATTCCCATATTTGTACGTATGTTAGATTCAATATTAAAAATATAGGCTATTAAGCAATGGGTAAGTTCTTAAATATGTAAATGCCATGTCTTGGGTTTCTTTTCTTAAACACGTCATATAAGTTTGACAACCCAAAAATGATAATAATAATAATACATTGATATACCTCATGTATTTATTTAAAGTCACAGTAAAAGAGTAAAGTTCTACTGCATTCATTATTTATATCAATCAAAGATCTATGAAGTCTAAGTGATTCATTAAATCAAAGATAGAATCGTTGGAACATCATTAATAGTAAAAGAGTACTTATTCCTACCTCAAATGAAATGGTGTTCCAACGCATATAGCTTCATGAGCCTCCCATGCGATGCTAATGAAATCTCATAAACAAAGGTCCTTCCAAGAATTCCCCAAATCTGAAAAACAAATTGACAGAGATGCAAAATGAAAGCCAAAGAAAGCTAAGGGTCTAGAATCCCAAAATATCATAACTCGGACCCTTATACGGTTTAAACCCAACTTAAGGGACCCAATACCTCACAACGATTAAACCAAAAATCCTTAAACCTTTTGGGACATATTCCCAAGCATGAATGGATGCTACATATCAAATTTCATGGCTAAAGTCCAAACGGTTTAAAAGATATATACTCAGACAGCAAACGAATGCTCTTAAAAGGGCAGTTCTGGTATTTCTGAATTTTCTCTCCCTCTAAACCACGAATCTGACCACAAGACCAAAATATTTAGAAACTAGACTTCATAAGCTTTCCGTACATATAAAGAACACCCAAATCCGAGTCCGGATGAGTGAGATACAAGCGTTTGAAGTTTACATAGAAAACGCCCAAAATGTGCGCGTGAATAGTGTCCAAGACTCCCCAAATTTCACAAACATCCACCAAATCACCAAATCTTAGTCCCAAACTTTAAATCCATCATAAACAAACCTTAAGAACAATAACTACACCAAAAATACTCAAATCACATGGTTCGATCTTGAGATCCACCAAGTTTTAGGCATAAAACCCAAACAAACCCATTTTTATCACAAACTAACCAAACCTCACAAAATTAACCCATTAATCCTCCAAATCCACCCCCAAACACTACAAAAGCAATCCTCAAACATCATCCAAGCATAAATTTTCCATAAACATAAGATTTGAATCAAAACCCCTAAAATGGGTATGAAGAAAAACCAAAAAGATGAAGAAAAGGAGCAAAGGGAAGAGAACCTACCTTCACCGGCGACGAGGTGGCTCCGGCAAGCTCCGACGAACTCCCCCCATGGCTGTTCTCTCTCTCCCTCTCATGGCCCTCACTCCTCACTCTCATGGAACCCCCCTATATGCTGCCCGAAAATGAAGAGAGAAAGAAATGAAATGGCTTTTAAAATAATTGGGACATGGGTGTCATTTTAAAAGAAGTTTAGTTTAGTTTAGTAGTTTGGGTTGTCACATTCATCGTCTCTTTCATTATTGCCTCGTGATGATTTTTCTCCTGTAATTGCTGGAAAAAAAACAATGAGAAATAATTGTCCATTTCAAATAGTGCAGTATTCACTCATGAGCATATTATTATTAATTAAAGTACAAAAGGAAGTAATACATTTTACACTGTAAATCCGTTAGGGTGCAGTGTAAAATCTTTTACAAATTAATTGTCCATTTTACTTGGTTTTTTGTGTGTTTGGACCCACGTCACAAAACAATTAACTTGAAAAATTGTATAGAAATTTTCTTCCAACTATTCACATCTTTGTAATTGAACATAAAATCATAACATTTTTTATTTTTTGAACGTACAGCCATAAGAAAGTGTCTATTAGTAACATGAAATGGGCACTGAATCATTAATCCAGAACTTATTATAAAACAAAAATATATGGTTTGGGTTAGTGTCATTTGTGAGAAAGCTAGTGATTAGAGACACCATCAAGGGGATCATATCAACCAGTTAATATAATATTCGAAAAAATCTGAGCAAATCTAGTTCCATGCTGGGGAGGATTCAAATTTGAATTTACTTACTTCCTAAAACTCAAGTATCAAGAGACTAACTATTTTACCTCATGGAATTCCTCTCACCCAATTAGATGACCCCCCTTAGCAGTTATCACAACTCACTCACTCTCTCTCTCTCTCTCTCTCTCTCCATCTTTCTTTACCTTTCTTATTACTAGAAGTGGAACTTCTTATAGGAAAAAACTATTTTCAAAAAATCAAAAATAATATGAGAAATATAATTAATTAAGATGAAATTTTAAGATTATTGAAAAATATTTGTCATTAAAACAATTTGAGATATCTAAATTAACTACATAAAAATGATATTAAATAAAAACATACGAATATATGAGTTTACAATATTGAGATTTTACAAATGATGTTTCAATTTCGTTTACCTCGTACAAATTTCTCAATCAGCCGAAAGAAAGTTTGGCGCGCTCCTTTGTGATCCCAATCAACATTAATCTTTGGCAAAATAAACGCGATCTTTTCCACCGTGTGTTGACCAAGTTGTATGCCTTGCATATACAAGTAGTGTAGTTAAATTAAGGTATATATATATATATATAGGAAGTCTGAGGTCAGGCCGGCCTTATTTTAAAAAAAATACGGTCAATCCATTTTGGGGGTGATGCAGGTCACAGTTTCACATTTCGACCGTTGGATATTCTATTCAGGCAGTGCTTGTCATGCCTGCAAAAAATCACAGTGATCCGACGGTTGGTTTCTGAGAAAACTGACTTGGAAAAAAACTGTCATTTTATTTATTATTTGAATTGCAGTTTTTTTCAAAGTTAATTTTCTCAGAAACCAACCGTCAGATCACTGTGATTTTTTGCAGGCATGACAAGCACTGCCTGAATAGAATATCCAACGATCGAAATGTGAAACTGTGACCTGCATCACCCCCAAAATGGGGTGACCGTATTTTTTTTAAATAAGGCCGGCCTGACCTCAAACTTCCTATATATATATATATATATATATATGATATAAGTTTTTGAGTGGTATGCAAATGAATGCTGAGTGCATGATATTAGGTTTGACATATGGTGAAGTTATTTATGGATTAATTTGTAAAGATATTAATAATAATAATAGACTCCAATTTGAGGGAAAATCACATAATTAAGGTGATTTGATCATGCATAAAAAGGATAAATGACACGATCGAAACAATATTGTTATTGGAGGTGGTGAGACTGAATATAATTTTGATTTGGTTTGGATATGATCATGGCTCCAAGATTAATTTGGACCAGGATCTACTGGTGGATGTGAATAGTGCCTCTCTACTAACGATTATCAATTGCATGCATGGCCTAATGTGCCCTGCCTATAGACTCTAAGTTAATTCGATCCAACTTTTTGTTGAATTATAAACTTGATTGCTGCAGACAGGAAAGTCACATCGACAAATCTATTTCATTAATGGAGGATGAAATTGTTGAAAAATGATGCATGTAGGGTGGCTGTAGGCTGCTTGTAGAGGGAGGCTCGTTGGCTGCCTGTTAGTGGCTTGTTCCCTTACATTCAACTATAAATATGTGTATGTAGTGTAGTGCAAAGTGTGTGGAGTGAAGTTATAAGCAGAGAGAAGCTGAGTGTTGTTGTCTGTGGTTTCACAGAGTGTAGTAGTTGTATTTCAAAAGTTCAATTAAATCTGTTTTGTGTGAAATTGGTCTCTCAGAGGTGCACCACAAGTGTCCTCACTTTCTTCATTTCTACCAACAGTGGTATCAGAGCTTCCAGGAGGTCCCAGAAAGCCGAAAAACGTGCGAACAGAGCAAGCCCGGAGAAATTGCCCAGAAATCAAATTTTTTATTTTGCATTTTTGATACCACCACAAGATTCCTCTCGTCGAGACGATTCCAACACCACCAGAATTGAAGCAAATGGAGTTCAGACGACTCCGTACGAGCTGGTCAAAGTTTATCTCTCTAAAAAGTCAACGGAACTCCGTCATCTTATCCGGCAAGAAAATTGGATTCCGTCATCTTCTCAGGCAACGACAACCAGTTTTGGTGACCGATCGGTGAAATTTACCGGCCACCGTCTGGCAACTTTTCCGGCCAACTTTTCGGCCAAGCTGAGCCGAGCCACTTAGCTGAGCTGAGTCTCCAAGCTGAGCCGTCGAGCCGAGTCTCCAAGCCTTGCTGAGTCTTGAGTCGAGCCGATCTCGAGGCTGTGATCTAGTGCTTCGCAGCCTAGTCCCAAAGTTAATCTGAACCATCCATTTGGTCAGATTTTGATTTTATCAAATCTAAGCCATCCGAAGTCCAATTCAGACAATTCAAGAGTGCTTTCCAACTAATTCAACCGTTTCGGACGCATTGGCGAAGTCAGATTTTTGAAATTCCAATTCTAAATTGAAATTTGTTAATTTCAAATCTCAATGGCGAACGGAAGTGCACCAGTTGCGATTCCAAAGCTCACCAAAGACAACTACGACAATTGGTGTATACAAATGAGAGCTCTTCTAGGTTCTTAAGATGTCATGGACATTGTAGAAGATGGATATATAGAATCCACTTCAAGAGAAGCAGAAGCAGCCTTGTCAGAAACACAAAGGACAACTCTCAAAGCTGATCAAAGAAGGATTGTAAAGCAAAGTGAATCATGTATCAAGGATTTTATGAGTCCACATTTGAGATCATAGCTTCTGCAAAGACATCAAATGAAGTTTGAGAGATGCTCCAGAAAACATACAAAGGTGCTGACAAAGTGAAAATGATTCGTCTTCAAACTCTATGAGGTGAATTTGAATCCTTACGTATGAAATCTTCATAATCAATTTCTGAATTTTATACGCGAGTTATGGTGGTTGCCAACCAGATAAGAAGAAATGGAGAAGTCCTTACAGATATGAGAATTTCAGAGAAAATTTTACGATCTTTGGATCCAAAATTCGATTACATTGTTGTTGCCTTAAAAGAAACTAAGGATCTAGAAACTCTGTCAGTGGAAGAACTTGTGGGTTCACTACAAGCCCATGAGCAGAAAATAACAAGAAGAAATGAAGTTAAAGTGCTAGAGCAAGCACTACAGTCAAAGCTACATCTCAATACAGAGAGGCATGCATGTAGGGTGGCTGTAGACTGCTTGTAGAGGGAGGCTCGTTGGCTGCTTGTTGGTGGTTTGTTCCCTTGTATTCAGCTGTAAATATGTGTATGTAGTGTAGTGCAAAGTGTGTGGAGTGAAGAAGAAAGTTAGAAGCAGAGAGAAGCTGAGTGTTGTTTGTGGTTTCACATAGTGTTGTAGTTATATTTCAAAAGTTCAATTTAATCTATTTTGTGTGAAATTAGTCTCTCAGAGGTGCACCACAGGTGACCTCACTTTCTTCACTTCCACCAACACTTTTGATATCAGTAAGATAGAGAAATACTTATAAAAATATTGTACATATGCAAAAATGACATATTTTTTTATGATTGGAGTTGGGTTAATCTTAGACATGATTGATGTAAAATGAGCTTGGTTAGAATAAATAGTTGAATAACATTTTTAAACTGTAAACTGTGGTGAATTTTTAAAGGGAAAAGAGATCCTTACAATCATAAATGATGAGGTCAAGCCAACCAAGGTTACTACCACTTTTGAAGGCAGCAGGCTTACTTGCTAGAAGATGGAGAGGGGAGAGGCCTCGATTGTTACAATCGTAAACAAGATAATTGTACGTCCCAGTAATGTAAAAAGCCAAATCTGTCGAACAAGACAATAAACAGGACATTAAATTGTAATTAAACCCTCCATGTTACAATAAACAAGACAATAAACAAGATAATTGTAATTTGCATGAAAAATTTTGATGTATGCGTAACCTAATTTGCTTGTTAGTTGTCACCTCTTTTCATGATAGATAGGAGTTAGTATCTCACGTGAAAGTGTCCAATTCAAATAGATGGATCCTGTAATTAAATCATTGCACTATGTGTGATCCATGGAGAGTATACGATTATTTGCATGCAGAATATATATATATACAGAACGGTTTTGGTGCGCGTAGGTGTGTAGAAATCCATTTTTGACCCTGAGTAGGCGTTTGGTGGGAGATGTAGCATCCTACATGTTGTTGGGCCCTAGGCCCATAAAGGCGTTATGCTGCCCGTTTGATTTTAGATATAGAGTTGAGTTTCGCATGCGGGCCTTAGGCCCATGCCCTTAGGATAGATTTGGAGATCCTAGTTCGAGAAGGTTTTCTAATGAAATTGGAACTCAAGAAGTTGTTTCGGGATGAGCGATGATGGTCTCCTAATTAGAATGGGCACCCACCTCACCCTAATTAAAGGTCTCCTAATTAGAATGGGCTTTTCGAAGTCTTATAAGAAGTTGTTTGATGTTTGGATACTTGAATTAGCCCCTAGAACCCTAGCTACGAATTTGGAGGCCATTGGAGCTTGAAGGAGAGAGCTAAGAACAAGGAAAAAGAAGGCAAAAGGTTAGTTTACCCACTCTATTAGTCTTAGGATCATGTTTTGAATAACATAGTTAAGAATTATAATTTTCTGGGTAGTTTTACATATTGCAGAATGTATGCTTCAATTCCTTCATTTTTTATGCATGATTTAGGTTGAGAATGTAGGCTTTAATCATGTATGTTAAGTTAGGGTTGGATGTTTTAATGTTTATGCAATGTTTAACATATTTAGAGTAGGTTTTATTTTCTGTTTTGCATGCTTAAAGTGTTAGGCTATGTTTGGTGTTTGATTTGAGTTTTTGGATATCTTGTGAGCATGTTAGCTATTGTTTGATTGTTAGGAGCATGTTTAGGAGTTTTTATGTTTAGAATGCATGCTAGGAATTGGTTTTATGCATATTATTTTCTATTTTTAGATAGGAATGCATATTAGATATAAAGTTTGTGTTTAGGCTTGTTTACATCATTATTTTCTATAAGGAGATGAACGATAATGCTTGATGCCATACTTCTGTAAAAGCTCATCGGTTTCCTTTCGAAAGTGCTGTCCATTATCATAAATGAACTCGTGGGGCACTTCATATCGGTAGATGATGTTATTCTGTATGAACTTCGCTACTTGCTTGGCATTCAACGTTTTGTAGGATGCAGCCTCTACCAACTTGGTGAAACAGTCTATAGCAACTAGAATATACTCATGTCCATTTGAAGCTGCAGGGATTACTTTGCCAATGATGTCAATGCCCCATGTTGCAAATGGTCATGGCGAAGACATGGTAGCGAGTGGCATCAAGGGCTGATGCTTTCCACTTGCAAACACTTGATATTTATGACACTTCTCGACATGTATATGGCAATCCCTCTCCATGGTTGACCAATAATATCCTAACCTCAAGATCTTATTGGCCAACATGTATCCATTCATATGTGGAGCCCTAGCCCCTTCATGCACCTCTAATACTATCTTTTTCGCTTCTTGTTTATTGACACACAACAAATGCACCCCATCGTATGATCTTCTGTACAACTTTCCCCCGCACAGAATATATTGGCTAGCTAACCTCCTTATGGTCTTCCTATCTATGGGTGACGCTTCTTTCGGGTACTCTCATTTTCTACAAACTGCTGGATGTCATAATACCACGGTTTTCCATCATTCTGCTCTCCTTCTCGTATAGCACAACAATAAACCGGCTTTTCCTATGACTCGATGATGAGAGGAGTTACACCTTCATCATTGGGGATATCTACCATGGATGCTAGAGTGGCTAAGGCATCCGCAAACTTATTCTTTAACCTGGATAGGTAAAAGAAATCAATTTGACCGAATTCTTTTACCAAAGTCTCTAAGTATACATGGTAAGGTAGCAATTTCTTATCACGAGTCTTCCATTCTCCTTTAGTTTGACATATGATCAGGGCTGAATCCCCATATACTTCCAATTCTCTCACGCCTAATTCTAAGGCAGCTTCTAATGCCAGTATATAAGCTTCATATTCGGCTATATTATTAGTAGCATCGAAAGATAACCTGACAGATAGTGGTATCAGATTGTCCTCCGGTGTGACCAACAACGCGCCTATTCCACATCCCCTCTTATTATGAGTTCCATCAAAGAATACTTTCCAATGTTTCTTACCCACTTCTAGAATCTCTTCGGCGGGGAAATACTGCTCGGACTGTTTTTTTATTGACGATGGATGCTCTGCTAAAAATTCTGTCACTGCTCTTCCTTTCATTGACTTCTGCACCACATACTGGATGTCAAACTCTGATAGCAACAACAACCAGCGGGCTGTCCTATAGGATAATACTGATTTTTCTAATAAGTACTTTAGGGGGTCCATGCGACTAATGAGCTGCACTTGAAAAGACAGCATGTAATGGAGAAGCTTTTGGGTAACCCACACCAATGTATGAACCCGCCACCTCGCTTTGCTTTTGGAATTGGATTCACTATCATCATGGATTGTAGATAATTCATTATCCTTCTCTTTTATCTACTTGTTTATCCTTTTCTATTATCCATTCAGGATCATCCAATCCCGATCATCCTTCTCTATTGTGGGAGTCCACTTAGATCGGGTTTTGAAAAAGGAAAGGAGTTTGAGAAAAACTGGGAGTCACCACCTTATTTTTAAGGAATAATTAAACCATAGAAAAGAGTTTTATTTTCAATAAAACAATGACTCCATATTTTAAGGAAAGACAAGTCTTCGAATCAAAGTTGGATTCAGGGGTTAGGTTATGAGATAGGAAAGGTTCCAGAACACATCCTGTAGGCACCTATCTCACCCTAATTAAAGGTCTCCTAATTACTTTTGGGCTTTATCAAAATCTTGTAAAAACAACCCTAATTATCTAATCAACCAAGAAAATATGAATAATAATATATAATAATAATAGATAATAAGAAAAGAAAGCAAACACAATCCTAAAGACCTTAGGAGACTCACAGCCAACCTAAGATTGGACTTGCGCCCTATTGGCCGCCTACGTACTTTACCAGTATCCTGATAGAGATCAAAGTCTATCGTAGTTTGAACACTTAAGACTCATCCAAAGATAGGGAACTACCTTCAATTATCTTTTAAGATTTATCTAGAGAGACTTATTTTTCAAACAAAACTCCTTTCAAAGGACAATTCTTTTCTAATTACACTTCTTTTCCAAATCAAATTCTTTTCTTATCAAAATACCTTTCAAAAGAGTCTCTTCTAGACTAAAACTCTAACTAAACCAAAAAATTGACTTTTGAGGATAATCCCATATCTCATGGGAGTCTTAAGGAAGTGCAAACACTTCCCCTAATTTTAGGGTATCTAGAACACCTTTCCTACTTGTATCTAAACTCTAACATGAATACGGACACATCCTAAGCATGTTCCTAAACAAGAAAACCAATGCAAATACAACTCTAGCATGTAAAGGACTCTAATAATGATGCAAAAATGACCCTAACCATTTCTAGGTTGTCCTAGAGTTTATTTCAAACCTAAATGCCTAAAAAATACATTAAAATAAAGTGATTAAAGGACGTTTAAGCCGCTGGACAGCAACTTAAACATACCTAAAAACACCTTAATATAATGCCAAAAATATACAAAAACAATCCTAGTAACAATGCATGCTTTCTACAATTCAAATATGCGATAATTGACTAAAAACTATATTTTCATGCTTTAATATGAACATATACCATCATGTGCATTAAAATTGATTCACAAGGGAAGAATCTTACATTTGTAAGCTCCCTCGAACCATTAAACATTGATTCACACAAGCACAATATGCATACAAAGACACTCATCCATATAAAATCATAGAATATCAAGTTTTCACTCTATCGAACACATATAAATGCAAAGACTCTCTATGTAACTAAAAAAACAATACCTAAACCATCCTAAAGCATGCTCAAAACATATATGAAAACACTCTTTTGACATAAAATATGAAACCATGCATTCCCATGTAGAGTCATAAGCCAAAACATGTAATAACACACAAATATCATATCTTTATATTAAAAAAGACAGCAACTTTAACATCCTAGCATATCTTCTAAACATAAATTAACTGAACAAAATTCATCCTAAGACATGCTTCTAGTAGCTAATCAATGCTATCATGCTCAACAAACAATAAGGACATTGATTTTCATGTAAAAGAAAAACCTTTATGAACAACTATGCAAACTTGACTCAAAACAGAAAACTTTATGCATTCTAAACACTTCTATTATGTAAGCAACAAGCTAAAATCTATTCTTAAACACGCATACCTATTGTAAACATCAATTCCTACTCCTAATAATGCATATAATTAGAGGAAACTAGAACATACATTCTGAAATTACTCTAACTATGCAGAAATTCCTAAAAACCAACTATAATATGCAAAACTACATTCTACAACTAATGGGATAGATGAATGTACCTTAATCCTTATTCTTCCTTGCTCCAAGCCTTCTTCTTCAAGCTCCAATGGCCTCCAAATTTGTAGCTAGGGTTCTAAGGGGTGATTCAAGTGTCCCAAGTCTCTCTTCTCTAAGTTCAGTCCTCTCAAACTGATTTATAAGTGATGTATATATAGAAGAGGCTTCAATTTGATCAATGACTCTTATTAAAACCCTAGGGAATGATCCAAGGGTCTTAAATGAGTCTTCCAAAGTCCCCAAGGTCAAGCTAAATCTTTTAAACTGATCTAAGTCGGATTTGGAGGAGTTTCAAGTCGAACGAAACTCAAAAACCTTAAAATCTGGCATAATAAGGAAACGGGCTCGGGTGACCGTCCACCTTAGGACGGTTGGCCGTCCACCATGGACGGTTGGCTGTCCCTAGGGGGTTGGTCATCGAGCCTGGTGCAAAAAAATTCAAGTTTTGGGCCTGTCTTGGCCCATCTTGACCCGGTTTCGTTTTTTTTTTTTTTTTGGCTTTTCGAGTCCGTTTCAAGTCCAAATTTGACGATTCAAGAAGCAAAACGACCGTAATTCAATTCTCCATGTTTTGAGAAGTGTTTGAAGTGAAAATGCATTGACCAAAGTCAAAGTTTTAAGAAAAAGTCAACCGATTAGCTGTTTTGGGCCTACCCGGCCAAATTAGGGTTTTGAAACCTACTAACCAATTGCTCTCGAAATAATTTATACTTCTCGAAAAAAGTTTTAAAATCATTTAAGAAAGTGTTTTAAAGCTTTTGAAGGCTTTGATTTGATAAAAAGATCGAATTTCGATCATTCTAGGTTGAAACCCTAACCTGAGCTTAAAAGGGCCCTTTGGGCCTCAAGAGCCAAACATGAGCCCGAAAGCTCAATGGACCTTACCATTGATCATCTTAGCTACCAAACACACCCTTATTATCCATGCCAAAGTCTCGAGACAATCCGAGACCAATTCGAAGGCTTTTAAGCACTTTTGTGATTCGAAGGTCAATGTTGTCCCTTAAGTCACAAAAGGCCAAATTTTCTATCGAGCCAGACTTAGAATGCAGTGAAACTTAATAGGGACATCTACGGAATTCCTAAAAACTAAATGCAAAAAGAACCGACTCGATCTGACCTAAAAACCTACATGCGATAATGACCTCCAACTATCTACACAAAAGGGTACCATAGGCAACTTAGGGTTTCCACACCCTATTTTACCTTAAATCATAGGCAACCATCCATGACTATACTCAGGGTAAAAAGTGGATGTTCACACAATGCTACACATGTTTTCTCTAATACATCATACTTAATCTCATAGTCAGTAATCTTCTTACTTAAATAGTACACCGCGTTCTCCTTTCGGGATTTTGGTTGATACTGAGCTAACATAGCTCCCATCGCAGTTTCAATGAGTGCTAAATAAAGTAGTAAAGGCTCATCTTGCCGCGGGGGAACTAATATCGGTGGGTTGCTTAAATATCTCTTAATGGTTTCAAAGGCTTCTTGGCACGCGTCATTCCATTTCATGGGCACGTCTTTCTTAAGAAGCTTGAAGATGGGCTAACAAATCATGGTCAGTTGTGCTATGAATCGACTGATAAACTGAATTTTGCTTAAAAACCCTCGGATCTCTTTCTCAGTCTTCGACGGCTGCATCTCTGTGATGGCTTTAATCTTTCCCGAGTCAACTTCTATTCCTTTCTATGTGATACTTGAATCAGAAACTACGAGGATCTCCAATTTCATTGGAAAACCTTCTCGAACTAGGATCTCCAAAGGGCCCTTTTAAGCTCAAATTAGGGTTTCAATCAGGAATAACCGGGATTCGATTGTTTTGACAAAACCAAAGCCTTAAAATCATTCAAATTGTTTTCAAAATGTTTCCAAAAAACTTGTTTCGAGAAGTAGAATTGATTTCGAGGACAATTGGTTAGTGGATTTCAAAACCCTAATTGGGCTTAACAGGCCCAAAAAAGTTAATTAGTTGACTTTACCTTAAAATGTTGACTTTGGTCAATACATTTCACTTCAAACACTTCTTAAAACATATAGAATCAAATCACGATCGTTTTGGTTCTTGAATCGTCGAATTTGGACTTGAAACAGGCCCGAAAAGCCGAAACTGGGTCGAAATGGGCCAAGACAGGCCCAAAACATGAACTTTTTTGCATCAAGGCCCAATGACCGTCCACCTAGGGATGGCCAACCGTCCATGGTGGACGGCCAACAGTCCATGGTGGACGGCCAACCGTCCTAGTGTGGAAAGTCACCCGAGCCTAGTTTTAGATTTCGCCAAATTTTTGAGTTTTTGAGTTCTAGTCACCTTGGGACTCTTCCAAAGCCTCTTTGAATAAGTTTGGGAGGCTTAGCTCGATCAAATAAGATCCTAGAGACTTTGGAAGACTCATTTAAGACCCTTGGTTCATTCCCTAGGGTTTTAATGAGGACCATTGATCAAATTTGAGCCCCTCTCTATAAATATAAGGCCTCATTTTGAGTGTAGAGGAGTTAACTTGGAATTGGGAGACTTTGGACACTTGAATAAGCCCCTAGAACCCTAGCTACGAATTTGGAGGCCATTGGAGCTTGAATGTGAGAGCTAAGAGCAAGGAAGAAGAAGGCAAAAGGTTAGTTTACCCACTACATTAGTCTTAGGATTATATCTTGCAAAACATAGTTAATTAGGAATTAGGATTTTCTGGGTAGTTTTTCATATTGCAGAATGTATGCTTCAATTCCTTTATTTTTTTTATGCATGATTTAGGTTGAGAATGTAGGCTTTTATCATTTATGTTAAGTTAGGGTTGAATTCTTTAATGTTTATAAATTGTTTAACATGTTTAGAGTAGATTTTATTTTCTGTTTTGCATGCTTAAAGTGTTTAGGCTATGCTTAGTGTTTGGTTTAAGTCTTTGATATGTTGTGAGCATGATAGTCATTGTTTAATTGTTAGGAGCATGTTTAGGAGTTCTTTTCGTGTTTAGAATATATGCATGTTAAGAATTGTTTAAACACATATAGTTTTCTGTTTTGGTTTAGAAAGTATGATTAAGTGAAAAGTTTGAGTCTTTTTGCATAATAGGATGAGTATGTGTCTTGAGTATTGCATATTAGTGTTTTCGGATAGTCTTGTGTTTAGGCTTGTTTATATCATTATTTGTGATCTTGCTTTTCCTTGTTATCACTTGGAATGAGTTTGATATACAAATTGTGTTCGAGGGAGCGTGCAAAGGTGAGATTCTGCCCTTGTGCTTATTTAGTCATTTGGAGCATGAATAAAATGTTATTTTGAGTACATTGCATGGGATAATGTAGTTCATCATGTTAGGATACTTTCTAGGTCATTGTCACCATTTTATTTTGTTATTTTCATGGCTTCTGATTTATTTTTAGAGGTACATTCAAATCTGTCCAGAAAATGTAAGTGCCTTTAAAATGAGTTAATTAAGAGTCCTTTTTAGGTCCAAATTCAACCTAGAAACATGTCTAGGTTCACTTAGTGAGAATAGATTTCATTTAGGACATTTTTTATGCATTGTTTGAATTGTTTATTGCATTTGTTGTGCATTTTCCAGAATTTCCAGCATGCATTGTTTTAGCATTTTAGGTATTTAGACTAACGTAGGATTAGTTAGAGACCCTAGGTTAGGGGAGTCACTTGACTCCACTTAAGATTCTCCTTTGTTGTAGGAACTACATCAAAAGAGGAGTTCTAAATTGTTTAAGAGTCTACCTTCTAGAGGTCTTTTCTAAAAAAATGATTTAAGAGGTTTCCCAATAAAATTGGAATTCAAAATATTCGATTTGGAATGAAATTCCACTTTGAAAAGAAGTTGTTTCGAGATGAAACTCCCACTTTGAAAAAAGTTGTGATTGCATTTGAATTCTAAAGGATAAGAATTATCTTTTAAATAGAGTTCCAGGTTCATTGGGAGTCTATTAAATGTTGAAGTATTTTTTTAAATAAAAACAAACTCTCGAAGATAGAGTCTTGGATAAGGTAGAATACCTTTGATGATGTATTTCACTACAATAGGAGAATCCTAGGTAGTTCGAACTACGTGGACTTTGATTCTTATAAGGAAACTGATAAGGTACGTAGGCCGCCAATAGGGTTCAAATCCACCCTTAGGATGACTGTGTGTCTCCTAAGGTCTTTAGGACTGTGTTTTTTTTTTTTTTTTTTATTATTATCTACTATTATTATCTAGTATTATATATACTATTTTCTCAAGTTGTTTAGATATGATAGGATTGTTTGTTATAAGACTTTGAAAAGCCCATTCTAATTAGGAGACCTTTAATTAGGGTGAGGTGGGTGCCTACAAGGAGTTCTTTGGAACTTTCCCATTTCATAACCTAGCCCCCGAATCCTACTTTGATTCGAAGACCATGCTTTTTCCAAAATATGGAGTCATTATTTTATTGAAAATAAAACTCTTTTTATGGTTTCCTTATTCCTGAAAAATAAGGTGGCGACTCCCAGTTTTTCTCAAACTCCTTTCATTTTTCAAAACCCAATCTAAGTGGACTCCCACAATAGAGAATGATGATTAGGATTGGATGATCTTGAGTAGATAATAGAGAAGGATAAACAAGCAGATAAAAGAGAAGGATAAATAGAGAAGGATAATGAGTTATCTACAATCTATGATGATAATGAATCCAATTCCAAAAACAAGCGAGTGCACGCGCGGTGGCGGGTTCACAAGGTGCGCATGCACAACCACATCAGGACTATTCTCGTTTTACACGTGTTGGCGCGTGTGTAGTACGGCCGAACTTAATGTGCGTTGCTCATGCGAGCCGGCGCATACCAAAATCAAATCGTATATATACATAGAGATGCTAATATAAAGTGCACCTGAATATGTTAGGTGACTTCAATTGGGACACTTATGGGACATATTTTAGAAAATAGGCCATTGAATTAGATTTTCCTCTTTAAAATATCAATGTCTGCCCAAAAGAAAAAAAAAAAAAAAACACTTTGATCCAACAATTGATTTTTGAAAATTAGTAGAATGAAAAACTAAGGGTGCGTTTGGATAAGCTTCTACTTCCTATTTTTCTACTTTTAAAAGTAAAAAAATGGAAGTTTCTTATATTTTTTATAGTGCAAAATTTTTGTAGTTACTTTTAAAAGTTGAGGAAGTAAGAATTTCTTACTACCTCAACTTTTTAAAGTAACTATTAAATTTTTCACAAAACTTTAATGTTTTTACTTTTAAAAGTAAAAAAACAAGGAAGTAGAAGCTTATTTAAATGGGCCCTAAGACTTTTTTATTCTTCGAAATGTTACTATTTTTTCAATCACGGTTGATTTTTAAAAAACACCGTTAAATGATTGTGATTTTTTGCAGATATGACATTCATAAATGAGAATATAATCTAACGGCCGCCTTTTCAAACTATGTTATGCAACTATCCCAATGGAGGTCACCCAACGCAGCTTTGCATCATGTGCACTTTATATTAGAACCTCTGTGTGTGTGTGTGTGTATTATAAGGTGTCTCTTATGTAAAATGTCACAAGTTTTCAAAGCTCAAAATCCGCATTTGAAAAACCCACTGTTGGATTTCTATAATTTTTATCATACATGATATGCATAAGAAGAATATATAATCTAACGATTAGTTTTTCAAAACATGTTTTACAATTGTATAATCAAGTCACCTTACATAACTTTGTGTAAGCTGGGTATACTCTATAATAGCCAGTTGGATTAGACAATCTTTTAATGTATGTCATGCATGCCAAAAATTACAATAATACAACGATTGGTTTTTAAAATAAAGTTTGTGAAAGACTCTAAGAGTATATATATGTTGTTGGATTGATGCTGTCACATTTGTTTAACGGTTTGTATTTGAAAACCAACCGTTGGATCGCTGTGATTTTTGGCAGACATGATCGACATGCATCAGAAGATTATCTAATCTAACTGTCGATTTCTAAAATACCTATCATTAATGGTAAGGTAAGGACGTCTTCACATGATCGGGAGTGAATATATATTAGACCTGATCTAGTCAGCATATTCTTACAGAGTATGATCCTGTTAGCAAATGCTGACTTTAATAAAGTTAGAAAACACTCTATGGCCGTTATATCTCACTGCATGGCCGAGATCTAACAGTTATGACGCATTTGCTCACTTTAATATAGTTAGCGGACAAGATATCATTTTACTCCTCTGAAATAAGTTATGTATTATAAAGGGCATAGATAGTTGTGGGATGCATATTTTGAAAAACTAACCGGTGGATTAGATATTGTACTTACGGATATTTTCTATATCAAAAATCACGGTAATCAAATGTCATAATTTAAAAATATAGCTATGAAAATTGTGATCGTTGAAAATTGTAATAGTTTTTCTCAATGACATTTCCGAGAAACTGATCGTTGAATCACTGTGATTTTTGGCAGACATGACATGCATAAGTATAGTATCTAATTTCACAATTAATTTTTCAAAATATGAATCTCACAGTTATGTTGACTTGATCATTTCTGTATATGTATATCACTGTTATTTTTGACAGATCGATATGACATGCATAAGGATAGTATCTAATCCAATGATAAGATTTTCAAAATGTATATCACAATTATATATTAGCTTAATACTTATATAAGATATATGAGCATATGCTGACTAAATTTGGATTGCAAATATTTATGGCTTTCTTGCATACATAACTTACATTATATCTAAGCATATGTTGACTAGATCAGGACTGTATATATGGCATATATGGAAATTAATAAACACTAACTAAAGTAGTCACCAGCAACGGCACAATGCAGTATATTATCCCCATCTTTACTTCTTCTAGAGTTCTTTTTGCGTCTGACGTCGTCGCGGCAAGCAAGATGGAGAGCAAAAAAAGCCTCGTTTTGACCATGGAGAGCAGCCATGAAAAGAGGGGTCTCATCATCTTCGTTACGAATATCCATCAAAGACACATGATTCGCATGGTGTTGATCAATGGAGGCTATGCGCTTGCAGACCTTCGCAAACCCCCTTGATGCTGCCAAATGAAGAGGGGTATTCTTTCTTCTGTTTTCCCACTTTAGAATCTTTATGCGGCTCTCAACATCCAAATTCTCAATCAATTGGACTATGTTTTCCACGATTTTTTTTGGGGCAGTCGAGACCGCCATGTGAAAGGCTGTGTCCCCTGATTCTTCACTAACTACCAGCTCATGTAGTGTTTCATTATTGCTGGCTTTGTATTTTTTCAGCATTTCTTCCCACTCTTTTTGCTGGACTGCGTCCCACTCGCCTCTTATGGCTTTGTCGCTCAATCGGTTTCTTGTCTTTCTTGATGCATTAATTTTATTCTTTTTCACCCTCATTTTCTCTATGTACTCCTCCTTTTCTCGCTCCAATATTCCCCCGCCTCCATCAAATGTGGAAGCCTCACCCATTCGATCCACCTCCTCGTACTCCCCGGCCTGCAACTACGAACTTAATTGAGAAAGAGTACGTGAAGAATTGAAGATGGCTTACCCTACGTAAGTCATCATATGTATATATATAAACAACATTGAAGAGATATGGGTGGATCCCATCCTATAAAGGCCACACATGATGGAGATGTGTTTGTCATTCATGTGTGTGTGTATATATATATATATATATATATATATATAGAGAGAGAGAGAGAGAGAGAGAGAGAGAGAGGAGGGGATTCGAAGCCTAACCTAGCTTTATCTTAATCCTTACAGTTAGGTTAGCCCTAGTAGCTTGATGTGTTCGTCCACTTTATTGTAAATGTAGACAGACTAAATTTTAGACCAAATTTTTAGGAAAAAATACATTTTAATTGTCTGAAATATCTTTGTATTACACATTGTCTTCCTATGATTTTAATTGTAAACATATTGTCACTCTATAATTTTTTTTTTGGATAAGCCACTCTATAATTTTACAATGTGACAAACAACACTTTTACATTCCTTAATCGACAGTGAAACATACAATTAATATTTGACAGATCTATTCATGGTTGACGGACCATCAATAAGATCCTAGCGATATATGAAGAATTAAGAGTAAAACCCATCAATAAGATCGTAGTGATGGAGAATTAAGAGTGAAACTATAAGGGCGCGCGTAGTGATGGAGAGTTTGGTTAATTTCTACAATCAGAAATAAATCTGTCAACCATTATTTATTTATTCCATTGCTGGTCAACAAACGTAAGGGTGTGAATTTGTCACGTTTTGAAACTATAGGGAGCAATGTATTGCAATTAAAATCATAGAGGGACAATGTATAACACAATAATAGTTCAAGGGCGAAATGTATTATCTCCAATTTTTTAAACCAAATTAATGATGTGGCAGTATAATAGTATTTTTATGTATTTTAAAAATGCATGAGAATAAAATATCTATTTTACTCCAACATCATTTGCCATAGAAATTTTAGTTTGAATTTTTGTCCATGTAGTATTCTTCCGAACACTACCATTTCAAGAAATTAAGAAATATGAACCAACATGCTTTTCCTTGCACATGGTTAAGTAGTGCAGTACCAACGTACAATGTGAATCTTGAAAAAAATTTAGGGAAATTTACAGCAATGGACCTGAGATAATGAAAATACCCTTAATATCATAAGATATTCACGGAAATATTGTCCTAACGGTCAAATTTTTTTTTCTTCACAAATTAACATATGAGTGGAGCTTGGAGATTATGTGCAATATTGGGGATTATTTATTGTTGTGGAGATTATATGTTAAATATTTTTCACAATTTAAAAATATTGATTAAAGTCAACTAATATGACATGGCAAAAAGTGTAATAATAAGTGGGATTGGGAATTATGTGCAATATATATTAGGGATTATATGTTAGAATGGGGATTGGGGGTATTTGTTGTTTTGGGGATTATATGTTAAATATTTTTCACAATTTCAAAATATTGATGTGACATTAAAGTCTTTCGATTTGACTCATAAAAGTAGGATAATAATCAATTGGGGATTGAAGATTATTAGTAAAATTGGAATTCTATACACAATTGAGGATTTGGGATTATGTATCAATATGAAGATTATTTGTTAATGTGGTGATTGAGGATTTTATGTAATCTTTAGGGGTTACATGTTATGGTGGGGATTATGACAAAAATTCGAATAATTTTCAAATTTTTTTGACCCTTAGGAGGGTATTTTGGTCCAAAAAATACTCATAGCTCCATTTACATAAATATTGAAAACACCAGTCCATTGACATAATATTTTAAACATCCGGATCCATTGCCATAATAATATATCTTATTTCGTCTAAATTAAGTTAAATTAAGCTATGTGGAAGAAGTTAAAATGGATATATATATATATATATTAATTACGTGTAGCCCAATGGGAGATCGAGTTCCGCTAAAATGGATATGGGGATCCTTTTCTTCCCAGGGAAGTAGACATATATGCAAAGTAGATATATATATACCATGTGCTTTTTCTTTTTAAAAGGAATATATCTTAATTTCTTTTTCTTTCAAAAGTATGATATTAGTCATTCTCTTATGAGAAAGAAAAAGCTCAAATTATCTCTTGGAAGACAGCGAGAACAATTCATCTTCACACTAGTTATGAAAGAATGTATAATCTGTTGGGCTCCTTCTTAGAGGACAATCTTCTTCGATGTCCTTAAAAAGCATGCAATAAAAATTATTAATTACTTTTTTTCTCTTTTTTTTTTTTTTTGTTAAATAAAAAAAAAAATTCTTATATCATGATGGATGCTTTAGAGGTTTTAATTTCATTTAAGGCTGGTATTATTTAACACCCTAATAGATAGATATATAGAATAAATGGTAAATTATATTTACGCCGTGCTTCCTTGTTTCTAAGAATTACAGAGTCATTCCTTCCACTTTCAAAAATTATAAAAAGACTTTTTACTTTTGAAAATAAATTACAATAAAAACTCTCTTAATAAAATAAAAGTTAATCGATCTCCACTAATTTTTTGGTTGACGTCGTGTAATTTTTTTAACTATTAAAAATACCTTTTTATATGATCATTAAAGGGGGTATAAGTGTAATTTATCAATTTTTTTTAAAACAGTAGCTAAACACAACGTTTTTATTAAAGATTAATTTATCAATTTTTGAAAATAGATGGAATGATCAACGTACGTGGACATGTGACCTTAAAGATTAATAATTAAAAACCGACAATCTTCCAACACGCGCATAGTAATCATTCATTTAGAATAAATTAAAGTATTGCTAAAGTTTTAATTAAGAAAAGAATTTGGGTAGTTTCAGAATAATAA
>JAESVK010000826.1:1004243-1017579 GCA_017140935.1 Hamamelis virginiana
CCTAAAAATGTAGTATACTCATTGGAAGAGTGTTGTCCACAGCCTTTTTTTTTTTTTCCATCCCTACTTACTTAGTTTGTTGCTATATTTATTATTATATTTAGATATTGATAAAAGAAAAAAGAAAAAAAAGAAATGCTTAGAAATTTGTATTCTTTTCCTTATTCTTTCTCTCGACTTTTTCTTGCTCCAAATAGAGGCATAGAGTTAGCGGCGCTCTTACATCCAAGCATGGGCGAAGCCACATGCAGAGGAGGGCAAATCCCCACCCTCAACTTTTTAAAATGTTATTTTTGTATGCATATTTTATACTAATTAGAAATTCGTCCATTGCCAAATTTTAATTGCTCCTAAATTTTTTACTCTTGCAGTCCACCTAATTTTTTTTTTTTTTTTTTGTTATTCAAAATTCAATTTAAGTGTATTGATAATTGAAATTTGTAAGCTAATTATATATACAGATACAGAGATGCTATTATCAGGTTGACCTAACGCAAAGTTACATCAGATCATTTCTATAGGGCCAGTTTCAAATGAGATTTTGTAAAACCGACTGTTGGATTAGATACCCCTCTTCTGTATGTCATGCCTGCAAAAAATCACAGTGATCTAACGGTTGGTTTTTGAAAAATATCATTCTGAAAATATGCAACTTATTTGTTATTGAAAATATCACCATTTTTTTTTATAGTAAGTTTTTTTAAAAACCAACCGTCGGATCGCTTTGATTTTTTGAAGGCATGACATACAGAAGAGGAGTATCTAATCCAACGGTCGGTTTTACAAAATCTCTTCTAAAATTAGACATATAAAGGTCAACATAATAATAACATTTCTGTATATATATACTAAACATCTTTTACCTTGAAATGTTGCTCCCTTGTCCCGTACAAATTTGTTAGCTAATTTATCAAAATCTTTCCTCCACTTTCAACTTAACAATATTTTATTTATCAAAAAGACTAAAGGCCCGTTTATGTTAACTTTTTCTAAAGCCACTTTTGAATAACTATCTCTTTACACAATTCTTTAAAATTATGTTCAAATTTTGTTTTCATGTATTAAAATTTATATACTAAAAGTGATTTATTGTGGCAAAAGTTTGGGCTTCCTAATCCTAACTTTTGACACAATCACTTATTGTTTGAAAATTTTGCCAACATTCTATCTCATCTCAAGTTGTCTAATAGTAATTATCACTGCATCTTTTTAATCAAGTGAAATTTTGAGTTCCAAAAGTGATTTTAGAAAAATTTAATGCAAATGGGCCCTAATTATAATGCTTTTTGCAAGATGAATAATAAACTAATTGCCAATTAAAAAAATTTGCCCCCTCTAAAGCAAATTCCTGGCTTCGCCCTATTTCCAAGTTCATAATTAAAAAGAATTGAATAACCATACCTGCATCAAATCACCTATGTTTGCTATTAGAGCTCCACGCACTGGCGGCACATCAACCCAATGATTTTGATGAAGAACTTGGAGGCCAGCAATATAGTCTTGCAAGAGTATTGTTAGAAAATATGGGTCAGTATGCTTGGCCGTGCCGAGGGTCAACTCTGGCTCAGGGCAAACCGGGTAGTAGTCGCTGCTAAGCCCTAGAACCTCTGAAAGCAATTCAGATAGCGTCTCCCTGAGTTTGATCATGCATGTCATGTACTCACTTATTTCTCGTCTGCAAAACAAGATTAAAATATAAAACAAAACAAATTAAAACAAGATTACAATTGGGAGAGAATTGTTCGGCCTGTTTGGAATAGTTTTACAAAAAGATATATGGGTGATAATCACTTTTAGAGTTCAAAATTTAACTTGATTTAAAAAGATGACTGATAATCACTTCTAATCTATCTGAGATCTATAGAATTGTTGGTCAAATCCAAGCCTGGCTTCTAACTTTTATCACAATATCACTTTAGTATAAAAATAACTTTTACCACAATCATTTTAATATAAAAATGGAAAAAGAGAAGATGGCAGTACATGTGTTAGTGCACAGACATCTTATTTACCATTTATTGATGTGGCTGGATCCGTTATTATTTAGAAAAATACGTATTATAGCACCAGACACTTTAACCCGAAATTAAAAATCATCCTGATTTGCTTTGAGTGGTGAAGTCTTTCATCTCAGACTGCTTAATTCTTTTTCACACACTACTCAAATCACGACACGTCAAGGTGATTTTTAATTTCGGGTTAAAGTGTCAGGTGATATAGAATTGTGGTATTATTTAATTTGAATTTAACTTTTATCATAATCTGAACTATGAACAAAAAAATTAAAAGAAGTTTACAGTTTGCCATTGCTTTTTATAATAATAATAAACACCCTATTTACCATTTATTGATGTAGAATCCATTATTATTTTGGACCCCAAGTGGTTGAAAAGAGTTGAAACTTGCAGACAATAAATTTTGGCTCTCACAACTTGACAAGAGAGATCAAATTTAATATTTATATGAGATTACATGTACATGAGATGAGCTATATATTTGAATTTGAATTTTGAGCAAATGATACTTCCTTATGTTAGTGTTTATGCTAAATTTTACTAGCAAATGAAAGTAGGCCACGTGGAGATGATTTAATTTGTGATTATCAGCTAGCTTAAAAATAGGGAGGTTGTTTAAACTAGCTAATAAAGGGGAAGATCAGAGTTATCCACGTGGCTAATTTATGTTTAAATCAGAGAGGAAGATCAGAGTTATCCACGTGGCAGAAGTTTAAACTAATTTAGACACATGGCAAGCTTATGGAAGAGATTAAGTAGTGGGTAGTTACAAAGGAGGAATTTTAGCCATAATAGAAGGTCATGCATGGGAAGTTAAAGCCACAAAGCCACGATCAGCCATTAGAAGGCTATTGTGAAGCAATGAAGATCATGGATCAACCACAAGATGAAGCAGCAACCGTCATTGATAATGGGGGGAGCAGTTTTTCCAGCCATGGAACTATAAAGAGGAGACGAGATGCAGCATTTGAGACCCCCAACTCTTCAACAATCAAACTTCAAGCATCAAGTCTTGTCTTGCAATTTTCTTTTAACTTTGTTCTAGTTTTAATTTCTTCCGGTCATTGTGTTTAGTTCTGTATTTATTTCTACATCCAACATCATTTTCGTTCAAGCATCTATCATGGTTTTCAAAGGATTGGTAAGCTTATCGTTTGTAAGTATTTCAATTTCGTCAATGAAGTTTAAGTTCTTTTCAGTTCGATTTCTCTCATATGTCTTTACTATTGTCCATTGACTGTGATTTCCTGTTTAAATCATTTGCTTTAAGGACCTATAAGAAATAGTACCCCTGACTTCTATTCAATTGCCTGATCGTAAAAATAGTGACCTTCTAGGCCTTTAGATCCCCGGTCTTAAGTTTTCCCCTGCCTATATAGGTGCTTGGGGTCGTGTTCAAGCGATCTTTGGACTTTGATTAGTCCTGGTACGCCCGCGCACACATACATCATGTGACGAGAGATTTTTAGCCGAACAGTTAGATGCACTCTTTAATATATCAAGGGTTGGTTCCAACATAAATATAAAGAAATATGTGAAAAATGTAGTCCCGTATAAGCGATTTTAGGCAAATTAAATATAAATGGGCCAAAGTCATTATACAAGAATTGCAGGGTGTAGTAGTACCTGCAAGCCGGAGGTAACTCATCAAAGTCTGGCATGTCATCTTGAAATATAAATGATGGATATGTTCAAAGAAGTTATGTTTTAAAATTAATTTGAGTTTAGAAGGGTGGATATGGGAAAGAGAAGTGCACTAATTAAAGAGAGGGAGTCATGAGACAAGAGAAGTGCAAATTAACTTATGAACCTCCCCCTTATAGATTTTCTCAAGTCAAAATCGATCACAGGTAGATATATTTGAAAGAAACAAATTAACATCCAAATATCAAACACAAATCCACATATATGGTTATATCAATATTAGGTTTTAATAATACATTATTTCAACCCAAAATAACCCAAAAAAAGAGAGAAAAAAAATTAACACTCAAACACTCGACTTAAAAAAACAAACAAAACTAGAGAGGAACCGTGCGAAAGCTACGCTGTGGCACCTTCTTCAACGTAGCCAACATAAAATCCACGTACAAAGGAAATTGGGCTATGATAAAAACTGTTATTGGCAGGCATGTCACTAGATATATAGGAATTATAGGGTAGTTCAATTTATCTTTGAGAACAAAGAAATTCCCCGCATAAAAAGAGATCAACATGGAACCCAAGGATATGAAGAGTGCTGTAAAACCTAGCAAAAGCTTCGTTGGCAAGGATTTACCGAAATCTTTCTCTTTGTGTCGAGAAGTAATGATGGCAAGAAACATAACCAATGCAGTCACTGAATATGAAAGAGCAAGGAGTGATGAGATATAGTATAGAAAGAGTGCATATGTATGCTTGGTTTCTACAGTTGGTGTACCAGTACTGCTTTTTCCCTTGTCTGAGTCTCCTGGCATGTTGGTTGATGTCGTGAAGGCGATTGCGGCGATGCCTGCCGCAACACCAATGCAGCCATTTGACATGCTCACTAGATCGCTACTGGCCTTTTCAAGGAATTCCTTGTGTGTTTCTGTGAAGATGTCCTCTGCGGTTTTTCCTTCATCGTTTTGAAGAGCAAAGAAGTATGGTGGCATGGAGTCCCTAACAAACTGCATTGAAGTTAAATTTAGAGATTTAAATGCTTTTAGAAAAGTCTATTTACCAAGCCATTCGTGGTTGTATTGTCCTTTCCATTAGGCAAGAAAATTAAGGGTTATATAGGTACTAATAAATACCGATATAAGCATTAATTTTATAGAACTGGGATTAGGTTTTTTTTTTTTTTTTTCTTCAGCAAACTAATAAATAAAAATATTTAAAAATTTCAAGAATATATCTCACGGTATAATTAAACATCGTTGTATAAAGTTCTAAACTTTGTAATTTTTTGATAATTTTTTCAGAACTTAATCATGATAGTGAAACTTGGGAGAAAGTTGAAATATAATTTTACGAAACTTATAATTAAATAGGACCTAGCATATATGATCAAGTTTAAAAATGGTTTGGGCTTATCTCTTTGGATTCAATTGCACCCATAAACTCCTATTGCCAATATTGATGAAGTTTAAAAATGATTTGGCAACTACAATTAAAAAAGTTATATAACGAAAATATTAATCTTCCCCTATTTAATAATTAGTTTTTTTTTTTTTTTTTTTTCTGTATTAATCTAGCTTCCCCTATTGATAATTAAGCATGGAAAGATACATGGCCGGAATGTGGTGAGACAGACCGTCATCTACGCGCGTGTGGTGGGACATACACACCATGTGTCAACTTGGTACCCTTTGAATATTATAAAAAGAATAGCAATGCACTATTAAAATAGAATTATGCATTTTCAAGAAAAGGAATAGCAATGCACTTAAAACTTTTGGGGTGTACCCTTTGAATATTACAAAAGGAATAGCAATGCTGGTTATATAATAGTAAGATTTAGTATCTCTTACCTCGAACCACCTTATTTCCCATTGCATTTTCAAGGGAAGGCCAGGAATACGCCAAGGCCGATTTTCTCCAAACTTGGCAGCGAGATGCAATGCACTATTCCCTTTATTATCTACTTTACGAAATACCATGTGTTTAAGGATCTTTCTTCTGAGTAAAAGTTCATACATATGGGGTTGCCTGTTCTCCACTGCTAATAGCGCTATATTCTTCTCCTCTGAGTCCACGTCGTGTATGGCCACCGGAAAAGTTTCAAGGATTTTCTCCACCACTTCCAGAACACCATTCTTTGCAGCAGTTAATATGGCTGTCTCCTTTGACATGTCAGAGCTTTTCTTCTCCTCTACAATTGGCAGTTGAACCCGTGAATATTACTAATTCATTATAACAAAATAAGTTTTATATATATATATATATATATATATATATATATATACACACAAACTTAATCCATTAAGGTCCGGACCTTAAATTAATTTGGGATCCACTCACCATTTTTCACACAGCTGATGATATTTTGAAAAAACGGCTGTTGGATTAGATAATTTTCTTATGTATGTTATGCCTGTAAAAAATTACAATGATCCAAGAATTGGTTTTCAAAATACAGTATAGTAGTGTCAATTTGGGTGGATAGGGCCGGCCCATCCCGTTAAGGAAATAGGCTAACGAATCGAATCGAGCTTGGCCTGTCAAGCTATTGGACCGGATCGGGCTAGCCCAATAAGTTGAAAAGCTTGTCCAATCCGATCCATTAGACTGGTCCACTAAGGTAACGGGCCGGACCGGGCTAATGGATTTGATTGGACTGGGCTAATGGATCGGACTAATGGATCGAGTTAACGGGCTAATGGATCGTGTTAACGGACTAATGGATCAGGCTAACAGGCTAATGGATTGGGCTAACGGGCTTTTTTCAATTTTAATATTCTTTTTTCACTTTCTTTTACTTTTTTTTTTTTTTAAATTCAAATTTAAGGTGTCGACGGGCTAATGGATCGGGCTAATAGGCTAATATATCAGGCTAATGAGCCCAATCAAGCAAATGGGCGGACCGGATCAAACCAAGCTTCGGATCTGATCGGGCCTCTTATCGGACTTGGATAGGGCCAGCCCATTGGACAAAAAACCTTAACCCAATCCGTCCATTAACTATGGATTAGATCAGCCCAGTCCATTAGTTATCGGACCGGATCGGGCATAATCCATTAGCTTATCGGACTGGTCAGCGGGCCAAATGGACGGCTCGTCCATTTTGACACCACTAATACAGTCCGTGAAACACTCTAACAATATTTACCATTTGATACTCTCTAACAACTGTTTAACAGTCTGTATCTTGAAAACCGACCGTTATATCATTGTGATTTTTGGCAAACATGACATACATTAGAAGATTATCTAAACCAACGGTCGATTTTTCAAAATACCAATCCAAGTGAAAAGTAGACCTTAAATTAAGCTTAAGGTCCGGACCTTAATGGATCCTCTATATATATATATATATATATATATATATAACTCCAACATTTATGTTCCCTTTGATACGAGGAAAGAATGGAAGGATGGAGAGAGAGGATCAAAAACGTGGAGGGATGTGATTTTTTAGGTGTGTTGGGTATAAGAGAGAGAGGAGGAATGAATGAGAAATGGAGGGAAAAAAGAAGGGTTTTTTGGCTACCATTTTGCATTTGCCTAAAATTAAGCGTATAAGAATAGGAATGAAGAGAGAAGATAATAAATGTCCTTTCATTTTTCCTATATCGATAAAATATCCCTGAATAACCAACTGGGATTAGTCCAGTTGGCCAAGGCGAATAACTCTCATTTAAGAGGTCACAAATCCCATATTGGGGTGTCCCATTTCCTACTAATTAACTTTTTGCTATCTTATCTCTCTCCTATCTATCTTCCTACCTTTTGACTTTTTCGTCATTTCTATCAAATGGAGCATTCGAGAATTATTAGAAATTACCTTCTTTCTTTTCGTTGCCCTTCTTTTCCTTATTGTGGGACACTCCATTACTTTCAGAAGAATGGGTAGTCGGACTCGGTGGCTGCTGTTCTGGGAGATCGGTAGAGCAAGGCATTGGCTCCTTGTCCTTGCAAGATTGTTTTGGATTCTTTCCATGGTGTTCGTAGTTGTAGTTTGCAGTACTTTGAAGAAGTTTATTCAAGATCTGAACAGACCAGTTGTGCTTCTCTTTCTGATTCTTTATCCTTTTAACCGCCCTAGATCCTTAGCAGCATAACGCAGAAAATAATTGGATAATTAAGTAATTGTATTTTGTGCATGTATACAGATAAGAAGATTGATAGATATACCTGGAATGAAGATTGAAATGGTCATATGTATGATGCATACCTAATATTCCGAGAGAAACCAGCAACATTGTCTTGGGTACAAGCATGATGAACTCAAAGCAAGTGTCATAATTGGACGGAAATAGTTGACATGTTTGAGGTCCATTGGTTGATTGTTGTCCTAAATAAAATATAATTAGTTAATTCATGATAATGGTTTAAGGAGTCCTTTTCCTATGAGGACGTCCTCACATTAGTTGACCTAACTTTTTAGTTAATATACTTAGGATGGATATTTTAAAATACCGGCCATTGGATTGAATATTCTCCATATGTATGACATACATGCCAAACATCATATCGATCTCATGGTCGGTTTCTAAAATACAAACTATAAAAAACTATAACAGTATTTAACGATCACAGCTTTTTACAATTTATATTTTATAAACTGACTATGATGAGATTATATCGATCATTGTGATTTTTGGCATGCATAATAGTCAGATAAAAATGAAAAATGGTTAATTTACAATCAACCTTGGTGATTGATTAGAGGCATATATAAACTGTGTTATATATATATAGAGGCTCTACATTAATCGCTACAGTCTAAAACCACAAACATTCCAGTTTCCTTAATTAGTGTGTTAGAGTGGCCCAGTCAAGTCTTTTCTTTTAAAATCACTTAATATAAATACATTTCTCACCTTGACATCTGACTTCAGGATTTTCTGCGTCTGCATCATTTCCAAAAGTTTCTGAATATATGTGGAAATTATTGATTAAAGCACTCATGAGTGGAAGCAAATCAAAATTCACTCACCTTCGTGTCCGACTCCGGGGCTCTTTGCATTCTCATTGGTTTTAGTAGTTACTGCGTGCAGAAAACAGCTCACTTGCAATACCCCCCCGATCAAAATGCCAAGAACTGGTAAGAAAATCAATAATGGCTCCAAATAAATTCAAAAACTACTATTTAATCATCATCTATTTTTAATTTAGACATATCATCCATGATTGGAGTTAGGTTCCATGTCCATGAAATTCACGTACCTTTAAAAAAATAAAGGTAATTATTAAAATGGATGGTTGAATAATATTTTTGAAATGGATTAATTTAGACTTTAGGTTTGGTAGTCTTATATATGGACGAATTTACGTGGACACGAGAGGAGGCAACTGCTGCCTCCGCCCTCACAACATTTTTTTTTTTTTTAATTCGACTTAAAAATTTTAAAAATCTTGAATTTGCTCGCTTCAATTTTTTTGACCCACTCGGTATTCGACTTAATTATAATTTTTCTTCCTTAAACTAACACGGTACAAATAGTAAACAAAAGCAGTTTATATTTTTTTGAATTGGGATAAACTATTAGCAATGAATTAAAATTCGCCCCCTTTCACCCGAATTCCTAACTTCGTGACTAGTCTTATATCCATTTGTGAGCACATTTTAAGGAGCTTGAAATTCACAGGTTTCAAAATACCTTTTTCTTTCTCATCAAAGCACAAGTAGCTTTTTGAAAGTGAGTTCTAAAATTGCTTTTTTTTAGGTAAACCTGTACACCTAAAATTGCAAATGTTCTCCACTTCTCCTAGTTACATATTGAATGTGACATCTTGTCTTACAACAAGATGTTCTATGGCTAGTATTGCGCGCAGTAATTAATGTTTGTAGGATATGTGATTATATAGAAAAAATTAAGATTGACTTTACACACCTCCTCGAATAAATTTTTTCAGTAATAGAAAGAAGTCCATGCAAGTTTGGTAGTTCTTAGGCCCCGTTTGGATCGGGGGAGAGTACTGATGATTCTTCTTGTCTTCTGGTTTGAGCTCATCAACATATACACCTTCGAATAACAATGAGAAAATTATTTATTTGCAGCTATAAGGGAAACGACACAAATAAGAAAGACAAATTTTTCAAGCAAAAATTCCGTCCAGTTTATTCTTTGAAATTAAAATTCCTAAAAGCTCAAATTTTGAGGATTTTAATCAGTAAAAATGGTCATTTTATAAATTGCTATTGAGGGGGCTCTGAAATCTGCGTTTAACTTTGGAAATGTGATTTCAGGGTTGAGAGATCGAAATTACTTACAATAATAAATTATCTTGTCCCACCAGGTAAGGAAAACTCCACTTTTGAAGGCAAATGGCATCTCAGCTAGAAGATGGAGAGGGCATTTTCCTTTCTCGCTGACACAGTTGACAATATTCTTGTACAGATGAATTATTTGATATGCCAAATCTGTCAAATATTCAACAATAAAAAAACGTGGATCGTTTTAAGCCATAAATGAAAGCATAATCATGTACGTAGCCCATTTGGGAATTTTTTTTTTTTTTTTTTGCTTTGCATCCACTAATTTGTCACCCCTTTTTAATTTAATTACTGTCATATGCGATATAAATAATTTATTTCAAAATAAATAAATATATATGTAGAGTAATGATTCTATCAGCATTGGCTGATTTTCATAAAGTCAGCAACACTCCCATGACCATTAGATCCCTATATATATATAAATGATCATGTCAGTATATGCAGCCAATAAGTAATTATGAGATACATATTTTGAAAAACTAGCGGTTGGATTAGATATTATACTTACACATGTCATGTATGCCAAAAATTATAATTGATTTAATCATCGGTTTCTCAAAAATATCGTTTAGAAAAACTGCGATAGTTTTCAGCAAACATAGTTGTTCATAGTTTTTATTTTGATACGTTAATATTTGATCACTGTGATTTTTGATATGTATGATATCCATAAAAAGTGCAGTCAATTTTTCAAAATACATATCCCATAATTAGTTGAAAGCATCGTACTGACCACACGAACGAGACTAATATAATTAAACTACACATGGCAAAAATAGTGAATTGAAGAAATAGGATCAAAGTGAAAATTGTTTTGAAGTCATGATGTGGTGAATAATTCGATTCACTGATTGAAACGATATCATGGTGTTAAATTTTTATCAAACGGTAGTCGTCAATCAATTGGTGAGTGAAACAGTTTATCAAATGACATTATAAACAACTTCCATTATAAAATTCTTCCTTAGATCCAATGCATTCATGCTGTTTGAGGCACAAACTATTTGATGTGCTAAAGTCAAAATTTGGTGTAAAAAATGACATCAATGCCAAATTTTGGTACTTCTGTACTCCAATGCATTAATGTTATATTTTCACATTTTTCACATTTTTGAAAAGAAAGTATAATATGGCATAAATGATAAGTGCAGGTACCAAATTTAGCATTTTCCAAAATTGGGCATACCAAATGACACCCCCCATATATTCAAGATGCTCTTACTGAACTAATTGAAGATAGCAAGAAAAATGCTCACCAAAATACTCTCCAGCAATGGCACAGTGAAGAATAGTGTCGCCATTCTTCCTCCTACAGTAGGAATAACCTTTGTTGGCTTCACACCTGTAATGGAGAGAAAGGAAAGCATCCTTTCTACCATGGAGAGCAGCCAAGAAGAAAGGTGTTTCGCCATCATGGTTTCGAGCTCCCACCAGTTTTGAGTCTACCCCAGCAATGCACTCACACATCCTCATATTCCCCGCCAATGCCGCAAGATGGAGAGGCGTATTACCTCTCTCATTTTCCATTTTTAGAGCCTCCTTTTGTCCATCTTTTTCGCAGATGAGCCTTACTAGTTTTTCAACGATATCTTCTTGGTCATCCGATACTGCTATATGTAATGCAGTGTCTCCTGATGTGGTGATCTTGACCTTGTGAGCTTTTGTATCTTCTTCGTATATTTTCACCACTTGATCCCATTCGCCTTCCATGGCGATTCTGAACATATCTTCATTAATGGTCTCCATATCCTCAGTCACTGGAATTTTCACAACAGAAGCCTTTTTTTTTTTCCTCTTTTTCTCTCTACTTCTACTAAGAACAATTTAGGTAGCGATCAGATGGGTAGTTATATGTATATATATATAGGATATCTGGAACTGGAAATGCTTAGTAGATATTATATGTTCATTATTATTATTATTTTGCTTTTGTAAAGTAAGATTGTTATCCTACTCTGAAAAAGAAAAAGATTACTGTATGGTATGTGGAAGACGATAAGGAGATTCCACCATCTTCACACAGCTTACGAAACAACTAGTACGTATTTTTCATCTTATCCACATCCGATAGTCACTGAAATTAAAGGTCTAGTAATTGTAAAATGACTATGGAACTCCACTTATGAATGTTGCATATATTGGCCAGAGATTTTATGGCACAGTTGGATAAATAGAGAGGGCCCAAAAAGAATTGGGCAATAGGGGCGTTCTTGAAATAAAATTAGAAATCGGACTAGTAGGCTAGGATAGGAAGTTGTCGGTGACGAAATTGCGTGAAAATTGGTAGGCACGGGTCGAATGGAAACAGCAAGCTAGATGATCGAAACACACAGTAATTTAGCCATGATATATGCCCTTTTTTTACCTAAATTCCTTTGTTAAGGCTTTCAATTAAGTAATTTTACAATTTTTGAAAAGATTTCACTTGTCAAGTACTTTCTGTACAGAAGTCCGTTTGATGAACTATTGACTCCATGGCAATCATTGCAGCTTAAATTAGTAAATTTTAGTTTATACTCCGTATTACATATTTTCATTTTTGGTAAAATTTCTTTTTTATGAATTTTTTCTTATTTGTGCTGTATTAGAGTTTCTAGGGTTTTCCCTAATATAAATATACTTGGGGCCGCTTTGGCATGATCAGCTTTGATTAAAGTCGTTAAGACGAATCATATAAGACAATTTTTCCTTATTTCCTTTTGTTTCGAAAGTTGTGTGAAGACGAATCGTATAAGACAACTTAATCTTTTTCTTTTCCAAACTATTAGAATAATAACATGCTGTACTTTACAAAAGAAATAAAAAATTAAAAAGATAAAGAACATATAATAAATATACTCGATATGATCAAAGTTAAAGGTGGGTTTGGCAATGATATATCTTCTGTGCTTTCTAAGTAACTACTCTACATGATTAAGGTAAAAGGTGGGATTTGCAGTATTCTTCTTTGTTTTTTATTTTATTTATTTATTTTTATTTTTTAATTTTTTTTCTTACAAAAATATTGAAATCACATGAAGATATTACTATTTGAAAATCATTACAGACGATTTTCAAAACCATCTGATAAGATATTACTTCTAGTAATTTCCATTCTTTATTTATTTATTTCGTTCTTTTTAAGTTTGAATTTGCCAAAATCTGCCCAATTATCATTTATAGTTGTCCAATATGTTTTGGAGTCCAATTAGGTTTTTGCCATTTCGAGTAATTTTTTACTCCCTAAGATAATTTTGTATATGGATCTAGAAGATCGAATAAAATCCACTCTATTCTATATCGCTTGAATAGAAGATTCGCCAGGGACGAAGCCATGCAAGATTTGGTCTTAAGGGGTGCCATAACCATATATTACATATATTTTGATGTTGTAAAATAGTCTCTCTCTCTCTCTCTCTCTCTCTCTCTCTCTCTCTCT
>JAESVK010000827.1:0-33627 GCA_017140935.1 Hamamelis virginiana
GTTCCTCTGATCTTCGCAGTCTAGAGTATAACCACAGCGAGCTATACCCAATCCGTTCACGAACCCACGTCCAAGGAGAGCTCCAATGGTGATAACCCCAAGAGAGAGTTCTAGTGAGAAAGTGAGAGAGAGTTATAGGAGGGGAGAAGACACACGTACATACACTCTTGCTAGATGGCTGCTACCTTATAATAATAAGGGAGTTGTACTTCAAATATGGGACTCATCCCTTTATCCCTATCTTCAATAGGATTAGAGCATGATTTAAATAAGGGACTTATCCCTATCCCATCTAAATGGGAATTCAAATCAGGTTGCACCTCCTGCCCATAATGGGCGGATATGGATTGGGCCAAAGCCCACCCCAAAAGTCTAACAGACGTGATACCAAATGAATATATGGTATTAACCTCTGTTTTCAAAGGAAAGGATTAAATTTTCAGCAGCTACTAAACTCAGCATAGTTATGCTAAAATACACTACTTCATCTTGGTTTCATTACCAGCAATCCCAACCGTTACTGTTTCCTCTTCTTCACAACATTCTCACATCTATTTCAAAACAATATCAAAACCATCTCATCCAAGAAAGATTAAAAAAACACAAATATATAAAGAAATCAAATTAGAGTATATTATATGCATCAAATCGACAAGAGAATTTGATAATTTTTGGTGTAATTATAAAAATGACAAAATCAAAACAAACAAAAACAAATAGACACATATAGATCCATAAAATAAAATCTAAAAATAATACAAGATCAGATATATCACATCCGCAGATAGGATATATCTGATCTTATGTATATCATGTATATATCTGCAATATAGCCTCCTTATGGTATTACAATAGAATAAAGAGCCATGAGTCCTCTGTCGCAAGTAGTAACATAAGAGAGAAAAAAACTAGGGGTGCAAATCGGAACATGTCAAATCGGGAACCGTTCCAATTTGGTCAATTCTAACCGAATTAAACCGGTTCGAATTGAATTTGGATTGGTCCCGGTTGCAATTCTTCAATCGAATTCAATTCGGACTGGTCCTCGGATTTGGCCTTTTGGGAACAGGTCCAATCTGAAATCCGAATTCAATTCCCATACTTATATATGTCATGTATGCCAAAAATCATAGTGATCAAATGGTCGGTTTTTTAAAAATATCACTGTGAAAAATTATTATACTATGATATTTTAATAAATATTAAAATTTTTAATTATTATGGTTTTGTTCGTTTTCTTGTATAAATTCTTTTTTCTCCTTTTGAAGATTTATTTTGGATTATTGGACGAATTTTTTTTTTTATTTTTTTTATTGTTACTTTGCATAATGGTTATATTTTGTTCAATTGTTTAATTATGTGGAAGTATGAATTTTATATTGTTACTTGTTATAACAGGGAAAAAAATCAAGTCCTTAAGTAGCTATAATTGAATTGAATATTTGGGAATTTTTTAAAATTTTATTTCATTTTTCCTTTAATGAAGAACCGTGATCCAATCAATCCGAATTGAATTAGGATTGGTCAAGAACCAGTCCGAATTCAATTAGGATTGATTTTGGTCCTTGAAAGTCTAATCCGAATTAGTTCGGATTGGTCCTCATTTATCCCCAATCCAATCCGATCCGATCCGAGTTACACCCTTAGAAAAAACAATATCAACTCTTATAACAAATATTTGCAGTGGCTCAGTTGACTCTTCGTTGGTAGCTAGTATGGTTGTCATTGTTGCTGGATGTACAAAGAAATATAATCTTATTTATATATTACTAGTTTTGTATTTGGGTAAAATTGTAATTCAAATTGAAGATTATTATAAAAAAGTCCCAACTTAGGATATTTTTACACAAAAGTTCGAGCAAATAGTTTGTAACTTCGTATAGCTAGAAGTGCTGCTTTTTTCTTTTCTTTTTTTTTTTTTCAAAATTAGTTCTAGAACATTTTATTAAGACATATTTACCCCTTGCATCTATTCTTAATGGAGATTCTTATCTTCATTTTGAAATCTGCAAATCTCATGAATCACTTGCAAGATTGAGGGTTTTCAAATTTTGAAAAACAATGAGCATTAGCCTTAATGAGCCCATGGTTGCTAAGGTAAGGAGTTGTAGGAGCAATGTGTAGATGAAAAGTTCAAAGTTGTGTTCTCCACGGTCACGGATAAAACCTCATAGAAGCCTAGCTAGAGAAGAGGAGCAATGACACCAAGTTTACAACTGTACGTTGCAATTCTTCATCGAGATCAAGTCTCACCTTGAAAGACTTTTTGCTACTAGGTTTCTCCAATTTCGTATGATGTCAAATAAAGTTAGGAATTAAATTCTTTTTTTTTAGATCTCTGAAAATCGATGTGCTATTTTTTAGAAAATTGATGCGTTTTGCTTTGTTTTGATATATATATATATATTAATAGTTAATCAAAAAGTATTATCATATTTTATAATTTTCTTCAATAATATATGAGATTAGACTAATTTGCTTCAATTTTACCTTATGGGAAAAAAACTGATGTGTTTTAATTCCAAAAAAATAATGTGCTATTTTTAAGAAAATTGATTTGTTTTAGATTTTAGAAAATCGATTGCATTATTTCACTGAGAACTGGTTTGTTTTTTATAAACCTAGGGGTCCGTTTGGCAATCCTACAAAATGGATCAGTTTAGTTCAAAACCAATTTTATTGTCTAGTTTACGTCAAACTCAAGTTACACGTAAACTGATTTTGTTTTGCACACAGTTTGTTTAAACTTGGCTTTTCTCTTATTCGAACCCAAAAATTGTTGAACAAATGAGCAGAAGTTCAAACTCCAAAAATCATCCAAACTTGATCATTCAAATCAACCTCACAGCAAATTGCCCCAAAAACAAATATACAAGAAACAATCAGATCATGAGGCAAAATAGAGATCGAATTACCCAAATCAAACATTATATATACACACACACATGAAGGGAAGAAATGGTTGGGTTAGATCCAAAAATTTCTTTCAATCTTGAATATGGGTTGTAGGTTTTAATGGCTAGAGGAAGAGATTAAGAACAATAGGCTCTCAAAGGTTGTATACGTAGATGGAGAGTAGAGAGAATCACATAAAGAAGAAGAGGATGAAGAAGAAGGGGAGAGAGAATAATCTAAAGAAGAGTTTGAGGAAGGAAAATCTAAGAGGTTGTTTGGCAACCTATAAAATCGGCTTTTCCATATATAATAGTGGCACAAATATGTAGGCCCATTTTTCGTAAGTTCATTTAAGGCTTTGTTTGTTTCAACATAAAATAGAAGGATGAAAATGAAATTTATGTAAATTGCCTTTTATGCATGTTTGTTACAACGTAAAATTGTAGAGTAAAGTAAATGATTTTACGTTAAATAGTCTAATTTGACTGAAAACAACTTACCCCAAAAACATCCATAAGTCATTTTCCCTTCTCTCCTCATGTCTATCCTCTCCACTTCCTAAAATATCTTCTAAAAGATAATTGTCTACTTCTTATCAATTCTCTCCCAATCTCTCCTAAAATTTCTCCTAAAATATAGTAAACTTGAATTTATATTGTCTGGCCATGACCAAGTAAACTTGAATTTATATTGTCTGGCCATGACCGTTGGTGGTTTTTATTTATTTATTTATTTATCAGTTAAAGTTATTTTTTAGTAATTTTCAAAATTATTTTACAGGAAAGAACCAAACACAGAAAAATACTATAAAATAACTAATTTTCAAGGTTAAAGGTTTTACATTGTAAATGATTTTACGTTGTAAAATAGTTTACAATGAAACAAACACAGCCTAAGAGAGAGAACCGGTTTTTCTTTGCTCCAATTTGAGCCCAAAAATAGTGTACCTTCGTTCTATGTATGAGGTGGTTTTCATAAAAACCAAATAAGAAAAGGGAAATTTGGCCAAAGGTCCTCCTTTATAAGATTTTCATGCCAAAAGTCCTCTCAAAATATTTTTCATGCCAAAATGACTTTTGGCATGAATTGAACAAAAATACATTTTTTCTCCTAACTGAAAGGAAATTAACCATAAATGCAGCGGAAAATAAAAATTTTGGTTGAATTGATTTCCAATACCCAATATCAAAATCATTCTTTTGATGCATCACTTGATTCTTATCTATGGAAATAGTTAAAGAACTTACGTTAAAAGCCTTTAGTAGAAATAGAACTTGAGCCACGCAAGTGAATGGCCTCCAAAAGTATCTACACCAAGTTTGTGTATGGTGGTCTTGATTCTTTCGTCCTTGAAAACCTTATAAGAGTAGAGGAATAAAGAACAAGGAGAGAAAGAGAGAAAACGGCCCTAGGATTTTTCCCAAATAAAATCATGTGCTAGCATGCTTGCAAGGGCCAACCCTAGGGTTTCTAAAACCCTAATTATCTTGTGCTAAGTATCTTATAATTGCACATTAGCCCCATGTTTTAACTTTTAATACATGTGGCATTAAATTAATATTAAATTTGATTTTTTCTTCTCTTTCTTTTAACCAATATACACATATACTTGTGGGTGTGTGCCCTTTTGGGTTCACAGGTTAGTAGGTTTTGACAATAAGTATGTCCCCAAGTAGAACTCTTTCTACTTGGGTTCAATTAGAAACACTTTCTAATTCCCTTAAGAAGAACAAATAATAATCAATATTCTATGGGCTTCTACTAGTCATGAGTGACACCTAGCAGCATGTCATGACATACTCTGAATACTGTGAAATAATTAAGTGAACACTTCAGTTAACAGTTAAGACATAATAAGATTATTCCAACACACAATATCCTAATTAAGTTATCATAGACTGTTTGACTGTCAAACTACCAACTTAATTATATATAGACCATCCTATAATATTAACTCACATAAGTGCCCTTTGAAAACTCTTTCAAAGTCACTCCACTCTGGCCAGAGATTCCTATGAGTTATATTAGTAAGGATTACATTGGACATTCTTTTTCTTTATTGAGAGTGATGGATTTCTTATTGTGCATTCACTTACCTCTATACTTGTGCCATTAGGACCAATAGATACATCCATGTTTACATGCACCTTGGGTAGGACATATAAGATGTATCCTAATGTCCCAAATACAAGATAACCATGATGCCTCGGGCCTAAGGATTACTTATATCACTGTAACTTATAAGTTACTATACATTCAGTGTACTTGTTCTCTAACAAGAACCCACAGGTTTGCTTTAGTGTTTCTAAACAAATACTTGAGAGTAAGTATCATCTCATTAAGCAAATATAACATGTGCTAGTTTTACTGGTTTATCATTACCCATTTTATAAACCTATAACTAGGAATATTTAAGATTAACTAAGAATCAAACTTCAAAGGCAATCTAAATTTTTTTTAGGAAATAGAGAATGGAGGTCGCCGGCGAGCACGAATGGTGGTGGATCTCGTCCACCTAATCTTCGTCGATACTCACTGATCTGCCATCACCAATCCGGTCTCCGCCATACTCCCAGTTTCGATTAGGATGGTTGGAAGTGGAAGAATCTGGTAAAGCTTTACGTCGGCGTGGATCAAGAGAATCTAAAAGAAAAATAAGAAGAAGAAGAGGGTTTTGAGAGAATATGGGTTCAACTTCACACCGGCGAATGACTGGAATTCGTTTTTTTTCCACCCTCTCTCTCTCCCTCTCTATTTCTCTCTCTGATTAGAGATGTGTGTATCTTACTATCTTAAGGATAAAGGAGTGTTGCAATTCAAAACTCCCACGTTAAGGGTGGAGATGAGAGAAAAAATGAAAGAAAAAAAGGGGTAGAAGAGCATCATGAGGTGAAAGGGCAATTGTGTCTAAAAAAATATATATTGTGAAAATAAAGGACTTTAAGCAATAAAGTTTTTTAAAGCCATAATTGGCCAAAAGTCCTACTTTAGCAATGTTTATTGCATAAAGTCCTCTTCTATTTTTTTTTTCTTAGAAAAGTCCCGGTTAGAATAGATTTAACGGCTAAGGTCCTTTTTTGGAAAATTAATTTATTTTATGGACAAAATTGCCCTCAGAGATGCTTCCTGTGATTTTCCAAAGCCTGAGCTCTCCTCTGTTTCAATTGTGGAAATACCGCAGTACACGAGTTAGGTCACCGGAGGTACGCCGGCGAGCTCCTAAGATCCTCTCCATCTTCGGTGCAGATTGGCGCTAACACTGTGGCTTGTGACCTTCTCTGTTTTCCTCTCGCCAGTTGTAGATCGCCAGTTGTAGATTGGTCCTCCATTCAAAGAACACCACGCCTTGAATCATAGCCCCAAATCCCATCCCTAGCCACCGTTTTCATCAACCTGGAAGGTTTCTGTCACAACAAATCGGAGATGGCATTGCAAATCTACTTCTATTGCTCTGATCTACAGTCAAATTGGAGATGGCATAGATGACCCATTGCCATTATTGTTTTACAATTCCAGAGACAAAAACAAAGAGTTTTAATGTTGTTTGCACAATCAATTTCATATGTGAGATCTCGTGGGAGTTCCTGATACACGAGTCCCTGTATTCATAATAACTCGTCCGGTGATGTAAAAATGACCTGGACGCATTCATTGCGATCCTTATTTTTTTTACTTTTTTTTTTTTTTTTTTTTTTTTTTTTTTGTGTTTGGTTGATTGAAAAATGTAAAGGAAAAAAAAAGTTTTTTTAATTTAATTTTTTGTTTGGTTGATTGGAAAATATAAGAAAAAGAAAGATTTTTTTTATTTTTTTATTTTAGCGTAGCGACCTGCATTTTCCGGCGTAGTGACATGCGTTTCCGGCGTAGGGAACTAACGCAAGTCACTACGGGAAGTGACGTAGTGAACCCAGGGGTTGGGGGTGTAGGTGGTGTTGAAGGTTGTTAAGAAGGAGGGGTATTTTTGTCCAATTATGCCAAAAGGACTTTTGGGAAGAAAAATCTTTTAAGAGGACTTTTGGCATGAAAATCTTCTAAATGAGGACCTTTAGCCAAATTTCCCTTTTTTAAAATAGGATCTTAGGAACAAGAAAAATGATAGCAGGACTTTAGACAATAAACAATTTTAAAATAGGACTTTTGGCCAAATAATCCATAAGAAAAAAAGAAAGTGAAATGTATTATCTCTTCACTTTGTTACTGTACCAAAGACAAGAAACTCCCCTTACTGCAGATTTGTTCTACACAAAGCCATAGCCACCGATTGCCGTCGTCTTCTTCTATTACTCCTCTTAACTTCATTACTGTAGCAAAGACAAGAAACCCTCCTTGCTGCAGATCTATTCAACACAAAACCATAACCACTAGATGCTTCATATTTTTGAGTGAGGAGAGAACCAACTTTGTGAAAATCACCTATTAGTTGGAATGAATGAAATTGGATTATGGGCCAAAAATCGTACAAATGAAAACCAATTTCGTAGTCAATTGTTGCTTACCAAACATGGGCCCAATTATTTGGTCCAAGATTGTATGCGGAAGTTTAGGTTTGGCGCTTTCCTAAACAGCCCCTTAGCACTTCCCTTATTTCTCTCTCTTCTCATTTTCTTCCTTATCCTACCAATCTTCCATCTTCCATCTTCCATCTTCCCCCTTCTTTTTCCCTATTTTATCCAATCTCATATAACCTAATACCATTATGGTACTTGGATAAATACTTGGGTGCTTAACATTTTAAGAGGTCAAAATCGATTTCCAAGAGCAGTGGTATTTGGATTTGAAGCTTTTTTGCAGTTTTTTTTTTTCCAAATTCATGACATGTTCAGTCGTTTGCATAACCGAATATATAAAAATTGTTTGGTTAAAGCTAACCAAACATATATTTTCAATATATTTGGTTTTCTTTCACCAAACATTTTCGATATATTCGGTTGGCTTACACTGAACATTATGAAAATGTTCCTCCACTTCCAATCGAAGAGTTCAAATATATATATATATTTGAACTCTTCGATTGGAAGTGGAGGAACATATTGAAAATATTCGGTTGAAGACAACCGAACCATTTTCAATATGTTGGATTGGCTTTCTTTGAACAATTTTTATATGTTTGGTTTTGTGAACGACCAAACATGACGCGAAATTGAAAGGAAAAAAAAAAAAAAGGCTTCAAAACATTAAACTTCCAAGTACTCATACCCTATTGGAGCCCCATTTTGATCTCTTACAAGTTAAGCACCCAGGTATTTATTCAAATATCACAATGGTGTTAGGTTATATGAGATTGGATAAAGTAGGAAAGAAGAATACGCTGGAGAAGACGTCACCGGAAAAGTCGTCGTCGTCGGTGAAGAAGCCCCCGCTGTGTAGGTTGCCGTGGTGGAAAAATGGTGCCCTAGTTCTCTCCCCCTTATCTCTGATCATGAATTTGGTGTTTTTTTGAGTTGGGGTGAGGAAATAACTTGTATTCAAATTAGAATGGGGTTAGGATTATTTTAGAAAATTTGTGGGGTTTAGTTAGTAAATATTAGAGCCTAGTAAGCAACAGGGGTATGAAAAGAGGAGATTGGGGTTTCAATAACCGCACCCCTTCTCTTATAAACTTGATAAGATGACTTTTTAAATTTTCAATAATACAAGAAAAGAAACTTAATAATGAAAATACGGATATGTTCATCTGTTTTATAAAAACTATCTGTGTTGCTTTGTTTTGATATTTTGGATTTTTCTCGTAGTTAATGAGAAAATATAATCATATATATATATATATATATTTTTTGCTAGTATATAACAAGAGTTATTTGTTTATTGTTTTTCATCAAATTGAATTTTAAATCCCTAAAATCGTGAAGTTGGTTTTCCCCAAAAAGAAAAAAAAGAATTTTAAATTCCTAAAATCATGGAGATGGTTTCCAAAAAACCATAACTAATTAACTTTTGAATGCCAGGTGCATATTTGTCCTCTTAGAGCAAGTCCAATGATTGCATTCAAATTCATTTTTTTGATTTGCTATAGTGAAATGTTTAACCATTTGGATCCAAGTGCTCTGATAATTAATGGTGCACTATCTATTTTTTGGCTCCTCTAGCTCTTTGTCTCTCTTCCCTTAAACCAAACACAAGTTTTCATACATTTTTATGTGTCTTAGAGAAAAATGGATCCATCCAAACTTGAATCAAGTTTTAGATTCAATACATTTTGCATTCAATTTTGAATTTATCATTGGTGCACCCTTTTTTGCATTTGGACGTAAAAAAATGAATTTATTTCTCTTTTTGAATCCACCTTTAGAGATGGCCCCGGCCTTATATTTCAAAGGATCAAACTATGTATTAATGGTATAAATCTTTTTTGGCTGAACTTTACTTGGGACTTATGGATAATGAATCCTTAAAACTTTTATTAATTGAGAAGTGTGGAAAGTTATTTTTGTGCATGGTACAGTTAGAATCGCGCCCAAATGGATAATCATACCGTATATATTTTTAAAAGGAGGCGGTAAAAATTAGATTATTCTTTCTAAATAGTAATAGGACAAATTTACAACAGCTAGATGCCTACAACTTGCCTGGCACACTTGTGGATCTGTGAGCATCGCATATATGATTTATCATCACTTGTCTCAATTTTATTATGACACATTGGTCCTACCACATATGGCTGAAAAGTGCAAAGTTACTATCTGGCGACATATCTCATGCAAACTTTTCGTCCGTTGCATGCTTTTCAAACTTTTTTTCATTTGTCTGAATTGCCCGTCTGAGATTCTCTTTTCTTTTTTCTCCCTTAATTTATTCTATCTACCTCCTATGTATGCTTTTTGGAAAAGATAAAACCGGCCACTACGATTGCCTTTTACCCTTTTGACTGGACCACATATCCTTTTTCCTTTCCATCATTTTTTTTTTATTCCTCTTCAATTTGGTAATTAATTGAGCTAGCATCAACTCTCTTCGATCTCCAAGTTTAATTAGTACTCCGTATTAATAACTTGAGTTTCATTTAAGTCTTGGATTAGGAGATTATGTACATAAAGTGGATTGGGATTATATAAGAACGTCGCTTTTGGAAGCCATAGAAACGATATTTTGAAAAACCGATCGTTGGATTATGAATGTTATGTCTGCCAAAAATCAAAGTGATCCGATAATCAGTTTTTAAAATACTGTCCATGAAACACTTTCACAATATTTATTATTGGATGCTGTCAAAGTTGTTTAAATCTTTGTATTTAAAAATAAACCATTGGATCACTGTGATTTTTAGCTGATAGGACATACATATAAAGATTATATAATCCAACGGTCGATTTTCTAAAATTACCTCTTCCAGTGAAAATGTCCTTACGATAAGAGTGTAAGGACGTCTTTACAGGATTGGTTATATATATATTTATACTTTGGTGTATTTGTGAGATTATTTTAGTAACTATTCTTTTGTTTTCTCAAAATTAAAAAAAAACAAAATAATAATAAACAACTCGGGAGTTGCATGATTTTCACTATTAATTATAGAAACCCCCCCTTTTTTTGGGCAATTTCCATGAATAATCCTAAGTTTCCAAAATATTACGTCTACGAACCCGATCCAAAACTAATTACGGATATACACCTATTACTATTTTTTTTGGATGAAATTACACTTAAAATTGAAGTTTGACCAATTTGTATAGAATTCCAAATTTTATGTATAATCTCCAAAAATAAACAGAATCCTCAATTCCCAATTTATCTAATAATCACCAATATTGTTAAGAATCCCCAATCCACTTTATGTCACGTCAACATTTAATACTAGTCATTCAATGTCCCCCGTATTTTTTGTACAGAATCCCCAATTTTATGTATAATCCCCAAAAATAAACAGAATCCCCAATTCCCAATTTATTTAATAATCACCAATATTGTTAAGAATCCTTAATCCACTTTATGTCACGTCAACATTTAATGCGGGTCATTCAATGTCCCCCCGAATTTTTTGTATAGAATCCCCAATTTTATGTATAATCCCAAAAAATAAATAGAATCATCAATCCTCAATTTATCTAATAATAACCAATATTGTTAAGAATTCCCAATCCACTTTATTTCACGTCAACATCATGCATGTCATTCATTCAATTTGCGCTTTCCAAGAACATCAAATCAACCAAATCTTGTCTACTCTATTGGGTATTCTTAGTAATATTGGGGATTAGTGATTATTTGTAATTCTGGTGATCCTTTGTATTATTGGGGATTGGGGATTATACACAAAATTGGGGATTGTGTTGATTATTGGTGACTCTTCAGTTTTTTTTAATTCATCCGAACAAAAATGTTGACCCTTTCAATGGTCAAATTGTAAATACCCATATAAGTGGAGGGTATTTATGTCCTAAAAAAATATTTACGTAATTAGTTTTGGATCAGGTTTGTAGGCGTAATATTTTGGAAACTTAGGATTATTCATGAAAATTGTCCATTTTTTTTAATAACTATGCATGTCCCGCGTAAAAGACCTTGTACACATATTTTCCAAGTGTATGTATAGCATTTTCACAAATATGTATATTAGTCTCGTTCTAGTTTACATATGCTGACTTTAGTGAAAATCAATATGAGCTAGGCCTTCAATTAATTATGGAATGTATATTTTGAAAAATTGACCGGCCGGATCGTTAGATTTTATACTCTTGTTTTAGATGTCACGTCTGTCTAAAATTACAGTGATCATCTCAAAAAATAGAATGTGAAAAATTATAATTACTGAAAGCTGTCGTAATTTTTTAAGTGACATATATGAAAAACCGACCGTTAACGATCACAGTGATTTTTGGCAAGCATGACATATATATGCATAGTCTCGGGAGATATTTTTTTATGAGTATCCTTATTTGAAGCACTGTATCCTTATGTGTATCCTTATTTGACGATTTATGGGTGTGGACTGTTTTCTTGGTTAGGGTACCTTTGTTCTATGTATTTGTAGTTTTATTTTTTGTTAGGTGTTTCCAGGTTCGGTAGGTTTTGGTCGTCCTTTGCTCTTCTTTTGTAATTGTTGGTTTGGGGATCTCTGGTTTAATTTTTTGTTTTTGAAGAATTGGGTGTTGATAATTGTACGGATACGGTGTATGATGGGTATTTTGATTGCTTGTATGTGTGGAGCTTAGGTGTTTTTGTTGTGGGTTGAAAATTTTGGGTCCTGCTGAAATATTTTTCTTATTTTAATTAAATTATTTTTAGCAGATAATTTTTTTTTTTTTCAAAATATGCATTCCACAATTACTTATGAGCTTCACATATACTCACTTTCGAATTCGTAAGTACACTAGATCGGGACTGTACATATATATAGATGTATGTGTACGTGTGTGAGTGCGAACGCTCGAGAGTAATATTTCAAGGCAATATTAAATGTCTATAGACACTTGGGATATCCAATTGATAACCCATGAGGCACCTCTTTGGTCAATATATAATTCTGTTGTAAATTCTAATTTCTCAATTTGAGAGAATTAGGATGGAGGATCATGAAATATTCTGAGTTCTACACTAGGTTGAGTGACATAGTTAATTACTGGTATAACTCATGCAGTGAGAAAATTTCTAAGACCAAAGTTGTAAGAAAAATTTTAAGATATCTTCTAGATACATTTCAAGCCAAAGCGAGAGATTTAAAGAGAGTAAAGATGTAGAAACTTTTTATTTTTTTCTTGGATAATTAGTAAAAAATTAAATCACACATTTATGGATGAAACGGTTATTGATCATTGATCAACCTAATGTTTTAATTGGCAAGCAAATCATGAGTGATAATTCAAAATGGGCCGGCAATATACGAGAAAGGGTACATGGGGACATGAGAGTTAATTAAGACTTCAAAATCTCTTTAAAATGGCTGGATCCCCATCCCATGTACGTAGAGAGTTTGAATGGAAGAGTTTGTGTTTTCATACAGAGAGTTTGAGTAGATATATTTGTATTTAAAGAGGTTTCACTGCAGTTTTGAAAGTGGTCGGGTTAATAATCTATTGGATGGTCTAGGGGGTTGGTATTTATCTTTATATATAAGAGATTAATTGGGGTAATAATGTATTGAGACTGGGAAAAAGGAGATGAGATCGAAATTAATTGAAGTGCACTTTTCAAGACAAGGAATTAATTAAAGATTGTTGAGATGAATGCAAATCATGCAAAGTTTCAAAGAATGGTAGATAGCTAAGCTGGTAGCTGAAATATTGAGAGTTAGTTGTAAAAGCTAGCTAGGAAAGCAAGCCAGCGATGTAACATGTATATATACTACGTTGGAAATAGCAGTGAATCTCAGCTTATTTGAAAATTCACTCTGAACAATATCAGTAGTCTGTCCCTCATTATTAATATCTGACCTCTACTAACTCTTTTGTCTCACTTTCATGTTTCAACTGATTTCGACCCTTTTTCCATCTCTTTATAATTAATTTTTACACTTATGAAGTTGATTCCTCTAACTTTCAAAGCTTCACGCTCGCACTGCAAACTTAGATATCTCTATTGCTTCAGCTTCTGCTTCTATCTGCTTCTACTTCTACTTCATCAGTAGCAATTCTTGCCGGTCAAGCCTTCAGCTAACGCGCAGAACCAAGCTGTATATCTATCTGATCTAGCTCTATATTTATTTTCAACCAATTAATTAAGGTAAGCTTTAATTAAGTTTTTTTTCTTTTCATTTTCTTCCCCCCCTCTCTCTTCTTCTCTCTCTCTCTCTCTCTCTCTCTCTTTCTCTGTCTCGCATGCCCGCCGACAGTTGAATTAGATTATCCTTTTATAAGTGTCATGTATGCCAAAAATTATAGTGGTATGACGGTCCGTTTGTAAAATACTGACAGAGAAAAACTATGACAATAACCACGGTAAAACTGTCACAGTTTTTACCGGTTTGTATTTTAGATATGACTGTCGGATCTCTATAATTTTTGGCATACGTGATATGCATAAGAAAATTATTTAATCTAACTGTTGGTTTTTCAAAATACCTATCCCACATCGACTAAAAACCCAAATTCTCACATAAGCTAATTATAATATATATCCGTACATATATAAAAAAAAAACTCTACTTGTTAATGTTATGCTATATATTAGACTCACTCGAGGAGAAATAACCATATGGGAGTTTTGAGCTCTACTTGCTCAATATACACACATGCACATACTCTCGGACACAATACTTCTCTTCACCATTCTCACTGTAATTGGTCTTTTTGGTCAAATTCATGTGGGTTTCCAAATCAAACTTGTGCACCTTGCTATACTTAAGTATATGGTGAATAAATTAATTTTTAAAAAATAGACAATGGATGAAACTTACAAATTTTTTAAATATATTAAAAACTTTACTAGCTCTAACTTTCATGCACTTCATAATATGAACTTTGCAGGCATGGCCATATCTATTCTCTCCTGTCTTGTAAAGTTGCATGTGTTAGGTATTAAAATATTGATGCTAGCTGCAGTTATTTAAAAATTAATATTAAATGAGAGGAAAATCGTTCTTGTTTGGTAGTCACTAGTCAGAAATCAATTAAGAAGAATTTTCTCCGTTAAAAAACCCTTCACTGAATCTCCTTTAAATTAAGTCTACTCTCGACCGCTCGAGGACAAGTTGAAATTATTTATATATGTGGTTCTGGATTATCTATTAATCTCTATCTTTGCTGATAGCAAAATTTCTAGACATGATTGCTGTTAAATTTAGGACCACACGTGATACGTAAGGAAAAAAAAAATTGTTTATACAAATTAAACATTAAAATTAATTTAATTAAAATGTTTAAATTTTAAAAAGCGGGAGAGAGATATGAAATATGTAGTTATAAAAGAGAAAATTGTGGGCCTGGTGAAGGGGAAATTACATATACGTGCTTTGGGGCAATATTAAGCATTATTTTTATAGGGGAAATTTATATATATAAAATAAAAATGAAGGTACCAAAGACTCCTTGAGCTTTTTGTAATAACAAGAAATGCACCACCCGCGTTGCACGTCAAGTTTTTTGCCAATTTTTTTTTTTTTTTAAAACCAAATATAATGTGAATAATGCATGTAATTAAGATGAAATATTTAAAGTTATCAAAATTTTGTGCTTAAAAAGTTTAAAAAATCTAAACTTTTTAAAAACGATATTAAATCAATACATATGAACTTAATAAATTATAAAATTTTCATATTATAATTTTTTCTTTAAAAAAAAGAGTACTAAAAATATTAGAAAAACTATATTTATTTTTGTATTGGAAATAAGAAATAGAAAATAATTTCTTTAGTATTTTATAGTAATTAATTATTTGAAAAATTATATTATCTATAAATGAATTAGAATTTGAAAGAAATTTAATTTAATTAAGAATATTTTTACTCGATTTAGTAGAATTTCATATTAACAAAACTTTATTAATTGATGAAATTCAATGAGATTATGTTTGAAAAATTGAGTTGGACTAAAAAATAAATTAATATTCATAAATAATTTTAATTTAATTTTTTTTTAAGAGAACCTTTTTATTGTGATAGATTGAATTTCAAGAGACAATGTCTATTTATGTACTTTTACAATTATATAGGTCAATCGAAAGATTTTTCCACATTCATACTTTTATATATAGTATAAATATAAATATAATACTAGATTCGTAGCACATGCGATGCGTGTGTAAAAATAATAATAATAATAATAATAATAATAATTAATTATAAAAATTTTGTATTTTAAAAAAAGTAGTTACTAAAATGTTAGTGGGAGAGATGAAATAAGGTAATATAAAGTAGTGGGTGCGTTCAAAAAAACCATATTGTATCAATCAACTAGGAAACAAGTACTTGATGCCAACGAATTAAAAAAATAAATCTTGACAATATCTAACCAACTGTGGTCCAACGTACTAGGCAATCGAGTGAAGACAGGCGGCTTTCAAGACCCTATTATTAATTAAGCATTGAATAGTTTCAACAACCGAGCCTTCACGTTTTGATCAGAAATTAATTCAAGTAGCGACATAATGGCGGACGAGTTAAGGACCCCACTGACAGGAAATACAGGATCAAGCTTCATGAAAGCTTGCTTTAATGGAACAAATGCATTCCTTGGTAAACTATAACACTCTGTCTTAATTTTTTGTTGTAAAATTTTGCTTTTGGTACGTTCAATGATTAATCTTTGGCATTTCATTAACATGATTAATTCGATCAGTAATATATGCATTTTTGTTGTTCTTGTGGTTGAAATTCTCAGGAATTGGTCTTCTGACAGTTCCTTATGCTCTGTCAAGTGGGGGTTGGTTAAGTTTAGTGCTATTTTGCTTAATTGGCATGATGACATTTTACACTGGAATTTTACTAAAGAGATGCATGGAGGCAGACCCATCAATTAGAAGTTACCTTGACATTGCTGAGCGTGCGTTCGGTACAAGAGGCAAAATTATAGTCTCAATTATAATGAATTCAGAGCTGTACCTTGTCGCAATTGGGCTTCTGATATTAGAAAGCGATAACTTACATAAACTATTTCCAAAATTTATGGTGAAGCTGGGAGCATTGAAAGTGGATGGAAGGCAGTCATTTGTTATAATCACAGCACTTGTTATTCTGCCCTCAATGTTGCTAACTGATTTGAGCATATTGTCCTATGTTTCAGCTACTGGGGTGTTTTCTTGCCTCATTATATTAGGATCCATTGTGTGTGTGGGTGCAATTGGTGGTGTTGGCTTTCATGCAAAAGGATCATTGTTGAACTTGAGTGGTATTCCTACTGCACTTAGCTTGTATATTGTTTGCTTTGCTGGACATCCTGTCATTCCTTCCATATACACCTCCATGCGGCGTAGGAATCAGTTCAGTGAGGTAAATATCGACAATTGGTGTCTTTAACTCGATCTGGAGTTTTCAATCTCCTCTCATTGACTGATTTTGCAGGTCCTGTTGTTTAGTTTTGTCCTCACAAGTATCACCTACATGGCCACAGCTGTTGTAGCTTATCTAATGTATGGAGAGAGTGTGGAATCACAAATAACATTGAGTCTGCCAACAAGAGAAGTTAGTGCAAAAGTTGCAATATACACCACTCTACTTATTCCAGTTACCCGATATGCATTGATGGTAACCCCAGTTGCAACTGCCATTGAAGGTGGGCTTTCCGAAAATTACAAGAACTGGACACCTATGAGGTTGCTTATAAGGATAACATTACTAATCAGCACGGTTTTTGTGGCCTATGTATTTCCATATTATGAGTCGTTGATGGCCATCGTTGGATCAATTTTCGTCGTTCTAGGTTCATTTTTGATCCCGTGCATGTGCTACTTGAAGATTTTTTATTCCTATTGGAGCTGGAGCTATGAGTTGGTGGGCATTGTGGGAATCATTGTATTTGGAACTTTTGCTGGGATTTTAGGAACTTATTCTTCCATTGCTCAACTTGTAGATAGTTGATCCATTTCAAAGTCACAAATATTTATGTAAATAGGTTATGAAATCAATTTGATGTGAATGAAATCATTTTCTTTTTAATTTATTTAGCATATTTTGTTGGAGTAAAAACAACACTTGTCTATATGAGTTTGTTAATAAATAACGGGTCGAATCGCTCCAACCCGTATTTGGATCCGCCCACAAAGGGGATAGGATCAGCTGATAAGTATTCCTAGTTTGAATTCAAATTAGGAGATACTCCCTCATCCCTTATCAGATGGGATTAGTTATATCACTCTTCCCTTGAGATAATTAATAAATATACGTATATTACAGATTAGAATCATATGCTCTGTGTGTGTGAGTTTCTCTCTCTAGAGTTCTCTCCATTAGAGCTATTCCTAGCTCTTGGGTTTTGGGTCGTGGAATTTGTGGGCAACTCTAGTAGCCATCCCAAATCTCACAAGTAAGGACTACACGGAGGGTTTTGAAGGTTGTGACAGAGGCTAGTAACAAGCCATCATATAGGATCAAATTCTTCCGCAACGAGGGTACATTTCGATCTCGAAATTTACATTTTATATGTGTTTTGATTTGTATATTACATATTCAATACGTGTTTGTTCTACTCTTATAAGTGGAAAATAGGCATTGACTCTGTCAATTACCCATGGCTCATAGCTAGAACCATATATGAATGGTTTACATTCTCCGTGGCCCATAAAATCCCAAATGATATGACTACAAAGTCTACAATATAACAATGGCAAGTACCATACTTCTGTTAGGGTTATATACTAAAAGCCATACTTTTATGTATTGGACCTTGATATTTATTTACTAATGAATTCTGGTAGTTCTATTTTAATGAGAATCTGTATGAGCTAATGTTTGCATTATATTACATATCTAATGTTATTCATGTGTGTCTTTTATTTTACGTACGTAGTAGATGATCTGGTGTGTAGAGTTCAGCTTACACACAGAAGATCAGATTATCAGTTCTTGTAGAATATAAGTTTTTTTCTTTGTTCACAGTCTTAGATGGAGTTGGACACACTATCGGTAAGATTATAGGACAAGATTTCAGTAGGTCTGTCTTGACTATAGGGAATGGTTTAGTTCCAACTTCTTGTGTTAGTACACATGTGTGTATTGAACGGGACTGTCTTGGGGTAATTGTTTTATATTGACATGTAAAACAATTAATACCGCATGGTTTTTATGAATGCTTATGCTTTTAATCCCAAAATATTTAATAGGCACATACATTTATCGTTAGTTATTTTGATTCATAAAGAGTGAGATCTTTTAAGGATCAATAAACTCGGTGAGTTGGGTAATGAAATTAAGTGTGTTGAATATTGACTATTAACAGAATCCACGTCCTGGTCTAGGGATTAATGATAACCCCTTGAGGATGCTTATAACTTTTGATTATGTCAAACCCTGCAGGTGGATTTTGTATCCGACATATCAAATAAGTTAAGTGGAAGGTCTCAAGGACATTCACGTACAGATGTCAATTAAATAAAATTGTTATTAATTTAATTTAATGGACGAGTATATATGTAATCTTAATGTGGAGAGATAAATAAGTATTTAATAACATGGAGCTCGAAATATAATTTCAGAGAAGATAGGGAGAGCAATTATAACTCTTTATTGGACTCAATTATAATTAATGAAATAGGATTTTAATTCAGGTTGAATTAGGTTTTCCTATTTACATTATGAGCCCAAATCTTATTTCTCCTTACGTCCCGCTGTAGCCTATATATATGCCATGTTTTTCAGCTGCTAGGATTATACATTCAGAATATCAGAAACCCTGATAGCAGCTGTTAAACAGAAGTTCATGAATAGGGCCACTCTCTGTTCGAGTTCTGGCATACGGAGGAATACATCAGAAGGCTTGAAGGTTGCAGTCGAGCAATATTCGGATTTAATCGTGCGGTTTTCCAGTATGTGCTGCAACGAGATCAAATTAGAGAGATCTCGAAGGTATGACTCTGGCAGCCTTTTAAAGCCGATATACGAAAACAACATGTTTCGACAAATGCATTTGTCAATAGAATACATACACCCACACACATTCTCAAACAAACATGCTGTACACAAATTCTCAAACAAACACCAGCCAACCTAAAGAGCATTTGTCAATCAAACAAATGATCCTTCCCCCCACCTCCTATTGTAGTATTGTACCAAAACCAATGTAATTTAATCGCCTCCAAATCGCAAGGGAACCCATGAATATATTAAAGATAAAATTATGACCCAAAGTCTAACAAAATTAGGCCCTAGCTTAGAGGTTCTCAGACTAAATCCCAGAATTTTCCAAGTGAGTTTATGCATCATGGTGTCAAAATAGGTTCAGTGCATCATTTCAGTTAAGGGAGCATGCTGGTCAGCCCTATATAGTATTAAAAAAGAAAGTATTTTTGGGCAACCTAATAGCTTAGTATTAAAGTGCTCTTACCATGGCATTGCTAAGAAGTGATACTCCCAATAACAAGAGTATCTTCGAATGAAAATCTGGAACTCAATGTCCACTACAAAAGAAAAAAAAAAATCAAAACTGCAGGTATGAATTGTCAATATCCAAAAACCACTCCTTTATATGTATATATTATATATAAAGAGCATATAGGGGATTTATACCTAAATATGAATATGTCTACCCAGCAATGTTGCGCTATAGCTTCAATATAGGTGTTTCCAACACTACAAAACAGGGGTTTCACTAGCACAAATACAATTACAATGTCAAATACAATTATATCAATATAACTTTTGAATGAAATTTATTAATCAAATGATAACCCTATTAGATTTAGTTAGGTGATTTACCGAGGTGGGGATTTGGTGCACCATTATGGTTGGCCAAGGCAATTGCTATGCTTCTTTCTCCAGCACTCCTCAAGAAGCCAATTCGTGGCATATTTCCAACGGCCCCAATAAATAACAAAAAATGCCACCAAAATTGGAGGGTTCATATTCAAAAACACTTATACCCCGTTCGATGTTATCCAAAAAACAAACGTACCTTTTTTATACCTTCCAAAAAGTCCCAACCACTTCACATGTTATCACGGACAAAGTTGATGAATTCTAAACGAACTTCATCAATGAGTTCTCTCCCATAGGTTTCAACATTGCCAAACTGCGAGGACATTTTCTACAAAGTTTAGTAAAAACCTACTAGATATGTACATATGAAATTAAAGAGACTTATATGGATTGATTTTAGTTTATTCTATCTCATCACTTGTGCCATTAAGGAGCTCAAGTGGTTTGTTCAATTCCAATGAAATTTCAACAGCATTTTCCCATGGTTCTCCAAGTACATGAAATAGACAAAGGGCCAAAATCTGTCCCGTTGTCTAAATATGTACCCAGAGAACAAAAGGAGTATCTGCAGATAATTTCACCAAAAATTGAACAAATTACATGAGACTACATATTGTAGAAGTATGTGTACATTCCTAAACTGTCCAAACGGACAATTCAAGCTTGTTTGTCGACTAATTTTCTCATCACAAATGTAGTACAATGCAGCTATAACATGAAATTTAGTCTCACATACACAAGAACTAAACCTCACAAGTTATAACTACCTTGTACGTAAATCATGATAAGATATCATAAATTCGTCACACAAACATACTTGAACGGGTCTAAGGTTAAAGTTTGTAAAAAAGTAAAAAAGGTTTTCCCTTCAACTATTCAAAAATTAAATTGCATAAACCAAGATCATGGGATTTAGTTTGGTAGTGGGTGACGTTCAAGGCCCATGCACAGATAATTGAATATCAAATAATAAGTTTCCTTAGGAGATAATGAAACAAATTAAGGTATTGGCTTTAAAAAGAATTGACTAGGTTTCAGTGGGTAGTTCATTACTTTGCATTTTATGCTAATCCATATTAGAAGGATTAGAAATTATGCTAAAATGTGTTGCAAGTACTGTTAATTTTCCTATTTTTTTAATGGTCTAATTGTTTGGTATGATATCTATAAAAATAAATAAATAAATAAATCATCTAAGAACTTGAAAAGAAAATCGATGTATGTTGCATTCCAAATAGGCCTTTTAATCAAATAACTCTCTCATATTGCTGTTATAATTTCTCGTGATACATAACAATTTAGTGATGGATAAAAAGAGGCTATGTGTTGTTATAAATATTCTTGGGCTCGAAGCTCGGCACGCGCCTTGACTATCTAATGGGTGGGATTTGAGGGTGATCTTAACCATTCTTAGGGACTAATATGGGCAAAACCCTAACAGGAATAAGCTTAGAATATCCTATCTTGTAAAAAACAAAAATCCATAATTACAAACATTACTACTACATGTCTATGTCCAAAATGTAATATGACATCAGAAAGCTTGATGTTGCATAATCAATCTACAAATATATATATATATATATATGCAGCAGTTTGAAATTTGAATAATTTCTCCAAAATTTGACTATATCTAGACAATATATACACTCATATATACACTCCAAGTTAGAGATTTCATCAAAATATAACAACTCATATATACAATTGTAGGTTCTAATTGGGGATAAATAGCCTCGATCTTAAGAGTAGTGTGTGTGTGTGTGTGTGTGTGTGTGTAAAACTATAATGCACAAATCATAAATCACTAATTAAGGTGTCTATACATTACAAATCAAAGTAGATAACATGATTTTTGGAAAAGGAGCAATGTCAATATGGTGAATGATTAGATTGATTTCTTATGGTATTATTGCTCTCAAATACTCTTATTATTGCCGCACTGAAGGAATGCAGAACGGACTTCTGAAACTGGAAAGGCCAAGATGGAACTTACCGTTGTCGTGGAGATGCTTGCTGGAGCCAGACGATGATGGTTGGTGCCGAGGAGAAGCTTGCTGGAGCCGGACGAGGGATCCCAGATTAGGGGAAGCATGGGAGAAAGGGTTTCGAGAAAAGGGGGCTACGGGGAAGGGGGTTTCAGGGATTCGAGAGGGAGATAAGAAAATGGGGGGCCAAGGTGGAGCTCGCCGGTGCCGGACGGAGGTATCCGGAAAAGGGGTAGCAGGTGGGAGGGGTTTCGATGGAGGGGCGGGGTACAACTCTGATGAGAGAGAGGCAAATATGGTGAGGTACGGCTGAGAGAGGCAAAAATCTCTTGAGGAAAAAATGGCACCCAAACAAATGTTGCATTTCGCGCCTTTTCAACAGAGAGGGGGCCAAATAGTTAGACTTCAACTAATAACACAGCGTCGTTTGGGTTTAATATTGAGCACGGCTTAATAAACTGTGATAAGAAGGGTCTTCAATTGTCTAAAAATAAGAACAGCCACAAAAGCTGTCTTCAATGGGTACATCTGACCACGGTTTTCAAAACCGTTTTCAAATGTCTGTCTTCTAAAGCATTTTTTGTTGTAGTGTCAGTTTTCAGTGAAGTCTTACTGTACGTACTTTGAGAATATTTTTTCTGATGAAGTTAGGCCAGAGTTGAGTTTAGTATAGAGAGGAGTGGTATCTATCAAGGTTAAGATCTTTGCTTGGTTGGTTGTGTATAAAAAGATTGTTACAAAGGTATTTTTATTTCAAAAAGGTAATGATTGCGTCACAATCATGCTTCGGTTTACAGCATTCGGAGGCTAATTTCTAGGATTTTACACCGTAAATACTTTGATTTAGTTAGCTTTAGTGTTAATGTGTGTTCTGTGCTTTTTGTAGGAAAACCCGCCAAATATTCCATTTTGGAGCTCTTGGAGATCAAGTGAGAGAGCTATGCATGCTAGGAGCTTGGTTCGAGGTGGATTGCATGATAGAAGGATGGTTTGAGATGGATTTAATGTGCCAAAGTTGATAGAAAAGTGTTAGAAACCATTTGGAAACTTTTAGAGTTGTGCAGTTTTTTCCCGACGAAAACTTCCAACTTCAAACGGTCATATCTCCCACATCCAGACTCCGATTTCGACGTACTTTATATCGTTAGAAAGCTTGGGAAGTCTAGTTTCTGAATTGGGGAGGCTCATGATGAGTTTCAAAGTGATCCTATCGATAGGTGCCCTCCTCGGGTGGATTTTGCAGCTGAAAGTTACCCTATCGATAGGGGGCCAAACCTATCGATAGGGGGCTCAAACCTATCGATAGGAGCCACCTCGTAAAGCATGTTTCCGACTTTTTAAGCTATTTTTAGCCTATTTTTGGTAGTTTTATCAGAGGAGGAGTCTTGGTACATTATAAATACACCCTCTAAGCCTGTTTAGAGGGGATCTTGGATCTTTTGGAGGCTTGACCTAAGCTCTCTCTCTTCTTTCTCTTATCCTTTGAGATCTTTGGCTTGCACATGGAAGGAATGAAGAACCCAAGTGATTCTACTCCAACTATGGTCGGCTAGGTTTCCCTCTTGGGTTAAAGATGAAGCTCCTCTCCATTCTAACGTGTTCATAGGTTTAGTTTTGGGTTTTATGTATATTTGTGGTGATTGTACAACATTAAGGATATTGCCCTTATGCAATATAGTTTTGAATGTTTTCATCTATCAATATAGTTGTTTTCTGTGATTTCAATTATATTTGTTGTGCAATGGTTCTTATCGAACATGTGTATGTGAAGTAAGATGGTTCATGCCCTACTTGGATGGATTGTGCATTCTTGTTTGACAGTCCATGCCTTAAAAGGATGATCCATGCTTGATTCATATATACATGGTTATTTTGGATGGTTTATTCTTGTAGTCTAAATCACCACTACCATGGATATGCATAAACCCTAATCAATTTATGAATGCGATTGATGTGAGTCAAGTGGATTCGACAACCCAAGACTTTCTACTTTCTATTATTTGTTTCATATTCTTTAGTTTAAACAAACAACCACTCTGAAATCAAAGATTGTTCGCATAACTAAAATCAAATTCACTTAAGTTTATCATAACTCAGCCTTTAGTCCCTGTGGATCGACACCCGTGCGAAAACCGTATTTCCAACGAATTGAGGTTACAAGCACGAGTTCTTTTATAAATTTTAAATCTTGATTGTAAGCAAGGAATAACATCCCTTGTTTGGACTGATCAGGTAATGAATCTTTATGCTGTTTTTGTAACTAGGAAAGAGAAAACGTGGAGCACTTATTTCTTCACTACAGGTTTGCTTGGTGTATTTGGGGATTCTGTTCTAAATAGTGGGATGCGTGAACCAGCTTCTCTGTATTTGCTGTGTCCACGTCATCACTGCACGTGATTTGGGATTTTAGAAAACAAAGGAGTCGCCACCTTATTTTTAAGGAATAAGGAAATCATAAAAATATTTTATTTTTAATCAAACAAAGCAAACTCCATTTAATGAAATGACAATCTGCGAACCAAAGATGGATCCGAGGGCTAGGTTACGACGTGGGAAGGTTTCAAGTTCTCACTTTTAGGCACCCACCTCGCCCTAATTAAAGGACTTCTGATTTATTTGGGCTATTTAAAATCCTAATGCAAACAATCCTAAATAATCTAATCAACCAATGAAAATAATGATATAAATGCAATAATCTGTATTAATAATAATAAAAAATAATATACAAACAAACCCTAAAAATCTAGGATACCCCACTAGCATCCTAGGGCGGACTTGAGCCCTATTAACGCCTACGTAACCTACTAGTGTTACCTAACAAGTATCAAAGTCCACGTAGTTCGACTACCCTAGATAATTCTTATCTTTAGAACTCAATTTCATTGAAACTCTTTTTCAAAGATATTTCAAGAAAACAAACCATATTGGGAGAAATCTTATCCTAAGATAAGAATTCTAGAATATTCCAAATTCTTTTTAAAAATCATTTAATAATCAAATCTTTTATAAAAATTATATTTATTTAATAAAAACCACATTAAAAACTATTTTAGAAAATCTCTCGAAAATAGACTCTTAAACCAATTACAATACTTAATTCTGATAATAATTCTTACAACAAATGACAGTCCTAGGTGAGGTCAAGTGACCTCTCTAATCCTAAGGTCTCTAACTAATCCTAAGTTAGTCTAAAGACCTAAAATTCTAATGCAATGCATGTTGGAATTTAAACAAAATAAACAAAAATGCATGAAATCAATTCACCCAATGCATGAGAATGATCCTAATATGCAAACTAATTCAACTATGTGAACCGAAGCATGTTTCTAAGTTGAATTTGACCCTAAAAATGATTTTTAGAAGTCATTTAAAGGCATAAACAAATCTGGACGGATTCGAATACAAATTTTAAACAACTCTAAAAACCTAAAATAAAAAATAAAAAATCATGACAATGATCTAGTATGTATCCTACATGAATATACTATAAGACAATATATAAAAACTATGCAAAAACATGGCTTAAGAATGGTAATTAAGCCACTTTAAAGTATATATTCAAATCTGGACAGATTTGAATACATGCTTTAAATAGCTTAAAAAACATTATTAATCCATGGAAAATAATAAGCAAATATCCTAGCATGCATACTAACATGTTAAGCAAGAGAACTATGCAAAAACCATCCAAATAGACCATGTTTACCTTAATTAACACAAGGGTAGAGACTCACCTTTGCCATGCTCCCTCGAACAAAATTCATATAATACTCTCAAGCATTAAGAATATCAAGCATTAATTAAGGAAAAACAAGATCAAGAAGAATGCCATGAATAAGCCTAAACACAAAACTATCCTAAGACATTAATATGCAACTCATAAACATAAGCATGAAACACTTAACACATAAACTCATTCTAAACACAAAGACCATACATGCATAGACTCAAAATCATGCTAAAAATAGAAAGTAATATGCATTAAACAACTCTAATATGCATCCTAAACGTAATCATATCTCCCAAAACACACTCCTATCAACCAAATCATGATTAACATACCCACAATTTAATAAAAGACTCAAACAAAACACTAAACATAGACTAAACATGTCAACTATGTAAAACAGAAAATATTGTTAGATATGTGCCCTAAAACCAATTGTTCTTTTGAGTTTAGGGTTTTATATTTCATTATATTATCTTGTATGGATCTTTATTCATTTATGATATGGCTATTTTTATCATGTAAGCTTGTGTTTAATTACTGTTCATGATAAAGTCCTTGGATAGTATGATAGAGAGTTATATCTCAAGTGTTGAGATAGAGAGACTTATAACTCTCAAGTACATCTATCCTAAACTGGTTCCTGATCATAGGTTTATATATTTGGACGATTATAAACCGTTAAGATTAGCTCAGGTTTTACTAGCTCCATGGGAGGATGGTGAGTCTCGAACCATCTGTGTAGAGACACTATAGTAAACCTGTGGGTGCTTGTTAGAGAACAAGTACACTGAACGTGACCAATATGAGTACAGCTTATGGAATTCTATTTGTATGTCAAAGGCTGCTCATGTGTATAGTCACAGTTGTAATCCTTAGACTTGAGACACCACTTGTTATCTTATATATGAATTGCTAGAGTTTGATAGTATCTCGTACACCCTTAATCATAAGGATGTAATCGGTGCTCATTGGCTCTAGTGAGTTATGTATGAAGATAGGTGAGTGTGCAATAGAGGATCACCACCCTTAATAAGAAAGGGCGAATGTCTTAGTTAGTTCACAGTTACTATCTCAATGGAGTCTTTGGCCAAAGCAGAAGGTTACCAAGAAAAGTGTTTCAAGGGTATACCTAATTGAGATTATAATCTGGTGAATTAGTAACTCATGATTAAGTTAGGGTTTGACATGAATCCATACCCAAATAACTTAATCAAGACATTGTTTGGTGAGGGATTATTTATAGCACGAAGGGTTCATTTACACGTTCGTATATTCACCCACACCTAGGGTACGTCATGACATATTGCTAGATGTCACTCATGACTAGTGAAGGCCTAATGATAAGTGTTATCATTGAGGGAAAAATTGGAATTGTTCCAATCGAACCTAAAAATAGAAAGTTTCTATTTTGGGCGACATTGAGATCTCCCCTGCCACTACTAGGTTGAGATGAACCCAATGGGTCACACACATAAGAACATAAGTGAGGTTGTTAAACTTGTGAGAGGGATGCATTCTTATTAATATATGTTTGGCTTTAATTAATTAAGGGTTAATTAATTAAGAGCCAAAAGGATATCTAATTCAAGAATGTGAATAACCAAAATAGGGTTAATGGTCATGCTAGCACTAATAACCAAACACCCTAAGAAGAGGAGAGGCTTATTTAAACAGAGAGAACCCTAATAGCCAAAGAACTTGCATCATCCAAGAGCTCTCTCTCTCTATTGCCGCCCCTCCCTCTCTCCCTCTCCATGCTTGCCTTTTTCAAGTGTTGAAAAATTCAAGAAGGTTTAATCGACTCTTGTGTTCGTGTGGACTTTCATTGGAGGCCACTATTCTTTTGGGGCTCGAGGTTTGAGCGAGGACGATCATCAAAGGAAGAGAACATCGCAAAGGAACAAATCAATGTAAGCTTTACTTTAATGTATTTAATTTAAAGTTGATTCGATTCATCGATTAAGAGGATTCATGGTTGAATACATGGGAAAAAAATTTTATTTTACCTTTCCGCTGCGTTCCCATGGTGTATTCTTTCAAATATATCCTACTCTAATATACTAAACAATGCATGAATCATGAAAACATTTAATCCTAAACTAACATACATGATTCAAGGCTACATCTCACCCTAAATCATGTATACAAGCAGAGGGAACTAAGACATATATTCTGTAAAAAAAACTAAACAACTCGAAAATACTTAATTCCTAACTATGTTATGCAAAATTGAATTCTAAACACAATGGGGTATGAACCTTTACCTTTTGCCTTCTTTTTCCTTGCTCCTAGCTATCTCCTTCAAGCTCCCAAGCTTTGGAATTTCGTAGCTATGGCTCCAAGTGCAGCTCCAAGGTACCAAAGTCTCTCAAATCAAAGTTAACTCCCCAAAAAACCTCTTCATAGAGCTCTTATTTATAGAGCTAGGGTAAAAAACCATTGAATGGTTGAGATTAATCCATCCTAGGGCCAATGATGAATCTCCTTAGAGTCTTAAGGCTTAATTACACTTCAATTATCTCCAAAAAATCGAGCAAAGTCGGATAAAATGGGTGAAAGAGTCCCAAAATTTCAAAACACAAAAAATCAAGACGACCATCCTGGTGGCCTCCAAGCCTGGATGGCTAGCTGGTCGCGCCACGGCGAGGGAGGTTAATTCCTCGCCACGCGCTAAGATTTAAAAGAATTTATAAGACCACACTCTAGTTAAAGTTAACCTCAATTCGATGAGTCAATGGGAGTGCGGGTCGTCCACAGAGAACGTGGTTAAATCGAGTTAGGAGTTTATAAGAAGCTAAACTAGTGAGGGAAATTCCAAAGTTGATTGATTGGTTGGTTGATTAAGCTTCTAATTAGAAATTAAGAACGCACTAAATTAGATTAAAAAAGTAAGATAAAATGGAAAAAGGTAACGGAGTTGGTTCGGATTAGGGCAAGACAGTAATCACCATTTGTAATATGAAATGCTATTAAATATGGGATAATGGAAACCCAGACTACAAGATTAGGTTATCCAAAAAGGTATGAATGATCAAGTGTATAACGATTAATCATATGCCATAAACTATCAAAACTTTAACAATAATACGTAACCCATGCTAATAATCACATCATCATTAACTCAATCATTCATTAAAGTAAGCACCATTTGTATTTGAATGTAAAAGCAATCACAGAAAACTAATACATTTCAAGGTAAAAGAGGTTTAAGTACAAAAACTCCCAAATACAAATCTATCCCAATATTCAATAACATTAATTACAAAATGGTGACTAAAAACCTCACCCAAAATCCTCTCCAAACCCCATCACCGAGTGACCTAGCCGGCCATGTCGTAGATCGGCGATCCTTGAATGCTCCTCCACGTCATAGTCAAACGTAAGCCTTTTTAGAGTAGATTTGATGGTGATTGGCTACCAAGAAAGTGCCAAGAAAGCACAAGAAAACAAAACCCTACTTTATGAGCTACAAGACAAGTAAAAAGCTTGTCTTTACCCCCATAAAGGCTGGAAATACCCCCTAAAAGCCAAGAAGCAAAAAAACCAAAAAGTCCCTCAATCCCACAATTATTACAAAATTACTTAGCATAAAATTCGGGTCAGATAGTCATCTATCGATAGCGTGCAAGGCACCTATCGATAGAGACTGCGAAGAAGGCCTGCGATGAAGCTCGAAGCATGAATATCTATCGATAGCTGAAGAACATCTATCGATAGAGATCTCGAATGGATGAATCGCCAGAGAGCAGAAGGGGCCATCTATCGATACATGGGCCATACGCTATCAATAGATGCTGAAATTACTTCTGTAAATAGGAGACCAGGGGCTGGCAACTATCGATATATGAACTCCCCTATCGATAGGTCTTCATTTGATTCCAAAACTTGAGAGAACAGAAGTCCATGTCTATCGATACATAGGTCCGCCTATCGATAGATCAAATTTACAATTTCTAAAATGGAGATCCAGAAGCTACAAGCTATCGATAGGTAGAATTGCCTATCGATAGGTCTTGCTCGTAAATAGAAATTTGGATTTACAGGGGCTGTCATCTATCGATACCCTCATATGCCTATCGATAGATGACCTGATTTCTTCCAAAATAGCCTGAAATGATGCTCGATGTAGTCCCAATTTCCCACTTCGAACCACGCTTCATCGAAAGACATAAATTGGGCTTCAACAAGCCAAAAACCTACAATAACAATAAAAATAACATAAATGACTATATTCGCAAAATCGATTAAGTTACTTCACTATTACCGTGCATTTAGGTATAACAACTACCAATTTAGAGCATATGATTGCGAGCAATCACTAGTCATCCTAGCCTGGACGGTTGGCTGTCCTAGCCTTGGACAGTCACCATGTATGCTTCCCCAATTTTCCCTCATTTCGATAATTTTTGGTATTTTTGCTCTATCTTGCTCATTTTCAGTCCAAATTAGATGATTCAAAAGCCAAAACGACCGTGCTTTGATCCTCCACATTTCTAGAAGGGTTTTGAGTCAAATATTTTTTACCATGGTCAAGGTTTTTAGTAAAACGTTAGCCAATTGACCTGGTTGTGCTAAAATAGGTCATATGACCATTCTCTGTTTTGTAAAATTGATCAATTAGGCTTAACCCACTTCTATAAACATGATTTTATTATGAAATTGATATTTGAAAATATATATTTGAAAATATTTGGTTTTGGTGAAAAGGGCCAATTCACGATTAATTTGAATGAAATCCCAGTTTGACTCATTCCAGGACCAATTTTGGGCGAACCCATCTCAACTATTCAAAAGTTCAATTAACACTCTAAATACACTCCACACATCCGTATAAACTCCATGGAACAATCCGATTTGAATGCAGAGGTCATTTGGAAATTATACGAGAAAAAAGACGAAAACGCCCCTCAAGTCGCAAAAGCCCTAATTACCTATCGAGCTTTGATCAGAATGACATGAGAATTTAAGAGATATCCTAAGTCACCACAAAAACCAAATGCAATGCAAATGATTTGATTCCAATTCAAATGCATGCATGAAATGATGAATTATCATTTTTCTTGAAAAGAATAATTTGGATAATTTGGTCTTTACAAGTCCAATTCTCCACCAGATGACCAACTCTTCAAGTTAATCATTTGCGAAAACATATAAGAAAACAATTGGTAAAAATGGGGAGTCCACAGAAGCCCCTCGTTGGTGTTTTATGGCTTTGCCATACAATACTAACGAAATAAAAGGACATCCCATTTTCAAGCTTCGATGATCCTGGGAGCCAGACAATCACACATACATCAATAAACCTCAAAAATAAACATTTATGTGATACTTCTCTCACAAAAATTATTTTATGAATCACAAAACAAACCATCATATTCTAACTCATCAAATCACCTATGTCAGATAAAGATTCATCAAACATGGACTTCACCAAATCATATTCTAAATCATTAAATCCCCTATGTCAGATACGAGATTTATCAAACATGGACTCTGCCAAATTTCAGATACAACTTTCACCATATTTCAGATACAGTTTTTGCTATATTTCAGATACAGCTTTTGCCATGTTTCAGACACAACTTTCGCCATATTTTAGATACGGCTTACGCTATATTTCAGATACGGTTTTCGCTATATTTTAGATACAGCTTTTGCCATGTTTCAGACACAACTTTCGCCATATTTCAGATACGACTTACACTATATGCTTATCTTTTCCAAATCATCTTCTCATACCATTCTCTTGCAAACTATCATCAATATCAACCATGTGAATTGCAAAACAAACCATCATTTTATGTGGTACTTTTCTCACACAAATGTTTTTTTTTTCAAAATCATCATGAAAATTCATTTAAGAATGATTTTTGTGCAAAAAAGGATCAATTTTTCAAAAAAAAAATCGAAAAAAACAAAAAAAAAAAATAAGAGGGGAAAATTGGTGGCCGTCCTAGCTAAGATGGTCACCAAATGTGACCCTAAAATTTTTTGGTTTAAAAAACCCTGTATACTCATTGCACCCTCTTGTGCTCATTTCAAACACTTCCAACTTCTAGTTTTCCTCCAAAAACTCTTGTTCTTGATCTTGAATCCACACATACTCAACCAAATCCTTGGCTTGCACCCTTCTCAAGTTCTTCAACTTGCTCCCATTTGGTGTGAATATCTTTATTTCCATCACACTTGGTTTACCTCAGAAATGGCTAGAAATCAATCTCTTCCTCATTACTCAAAATATCCATACTTGGATGTCAGAGCCAAATACAAAGCACCATCATATGGGAATTTTCATCATTCATCTCTACTCTTGGAACCTCAAACACACCTTTCGTATATCCACTCCAAGGGAAAGGTAAGTTAGATTTCATCAATAACCCTTGATTCATATGCAATTGATTGAGTTTAAATGTTTGTTTGCATGTTGTGATTGTTGCTTTCATATCATAATAGCTTTTTGGAAAAACATGGGAGCCCTATTTCATGGTTTCACAAGTTTATCAATGGTGCTCACCAAGTGTTTGATGAAATGCCTCAATGAAGTAAACTTTGATTTTTCAAATAAAAAATATCCTAATCATGTTTCAATAATTTTTGTAGGATTTTAGAAAGTATTTGCCATGATCAATTATCTTTGAAAATGCCATTTTGAAAATATGCACATGACATGTTTGATAAAATGCCCAAGTGACACCATTTTCCCTTTTCCTCTTTAAAAGTCATTTCACAACTTGTAAAACCTCTTGAAAATTTCTTATGATGTTTAATTTGATTAAAATTCCATCAATTTTGAGATTGAAACTTTTTTAATTTTGGTGACAAAATGCATGCTCTTGGTAATAAACTATGTCACTTGATATGCACACATCTTTTTTTTGCAAAAACTTTTTGAAAATGCATTGATCATTTTGGCTCATTCAAAGCATAAAAGATTCATTCCATCTTATGATATGTAAATTAACAACCATGCTTGCATTGTATTTGAATCAAAATTCATCTAGAAATAACAACATTTTCTTTGATGAGAATATAATGCAAGCGTGCTTGTGCAGCCCAACTTTGACATTCGCACACGCTACTCCTTAGGCGATTTAATCTAATGGTGGGATTTCATGGCAACTCACCAACCTCAAGCCAAAGCTCTTGTAGAACGAGCGGGCTTCAAATACTTCCTGGATTCTCTTTGGTAGGACAACATGGATAGGATGACAATGTTAGCCATGTCTGAGCTTTGGTGGGACACCATCAATACCTTCCACTTTATGTTCGGGGAGATGACGATGACCCCACTCGACTTCACCATGATCACAGGGCTTCCTATCAGAGGCAAACCCATTACTTTTTATGTAGACGCTTATATTGATGAAGAGTACTTGCAAAATCTCTTGGGTGTCACAAATATTCCTGTAGTGAAAAAGGGCGTCAGGCGCAGTTGGCTCTATACTAAATTTGACGACGAGGATGATGGTGTTTCTACAGCGCCTGAGGTCATCGCTCGAGCTTTCATTCTCTTATTAGTTTCCTGTAAATTCTTCGTAGGGACTCAAGGCATAGCCTGATTGTATCACAATCATGCTCTCAAATTATGGTATTACTGTGTTCTCTTATATAAATAGTTGCGTAACAATATCTCGTTTTGTATAAAATCTGTATAAATTAGTTAAATTCTCTTTTTCAAGAAATCCGTGTAGATTATATAAATACGAAGTCGTCACCTATGAAGCCTTGATTATCGT
>JAESVK010000827.1:98627-129530 GCA_017140935.1 Hamamelis virginiana
CTATTCCGCTGCGAATCCATGTCTGTGGTTTTTCACAGAACCTTTCACCGTCGTCACTTCATCAAAAGATTAAGTTTCCTTATCAGGGTCAGTGGTCACTTTGAATGGAGATATGGAAATGAACCGAAATAGTCGAGTGCCAATCTGTGAGATCAGCCAGGAGTCGTCAGAAGTGTTACTGTCAGGGTTCGAGTATGTACAGGCTATCGAAGGAGAGCCCGGGCAGAAGGAGTTGATACCTCTTAATTATAATCCTCATGGGAATCTGCACGTAGGACAGATCATGAAAGGAATGTGATTCTTCCCTGGAATGGGATTGGGTCGAAGGTTGCAAGGCATCGCAGAAGTTTTGAAGTACCCGTCTGCTATCCATCCTTATGGGCTAGGCTATCAACCCACTAAGGAAGATAAGAAGAAAATGGCTCAAAAGAAAAAAGAGAAAGACTCCGCGAGGGCGAAAGGACGAACCCCTGATTCAACCCTTGAGCCATACAGACCAACTTTGAATGGGGCTTTCGTCAATGAGGGTGATGACTTTCCATATTGTGGTTTCCCTGAACCGTGCTACCTTGAGGATCAGAAGATCAGTGTACCTGGGTTTGAGATTTTCTTCAGTGATGAATGGTGTTCTCTTACTGCTTCAGTGATCGATGATGCTGTTACTAGTGAGACTGGTAAAGAAGAAAAGGATTGGGTTGAAAACCTTGATGCTGGTGCCATGACAGATATGTTCGAGCAGGCGGTTCTGTGTCTCGAATTGCATACTTATGAAGTCGAGGTGATCTATCCAATTAAACCCACAACTCCACCCTTATCAAACTAGGGCTTAGAAGATTATTCTTTCATCCATGATTGTGAGGGGATCGAGTCACTTCCATCTGATGATAACTTGTAGGTGTCTTCAGTAGAATAGGATTTCCCTGCTTTCTTTGTAGTAGTATAGGATTTCCTTGTTTCCAATAAAAACCTCGACCTCATTTAAAGAGGTACAAGTGTCGGTTTGTTTCATCTTTTGTGTTCTGTTATTTAACTTTCAATTAATAAAATGAAAAGAAATGGTTGCTGCCATGGGTTTTTAAAGTAACTAGGGACAAGCTTGGCATTTTCGGAAATGTTTAAACACATTCTTTTTTTCTAAAAATAATATAAAAAAAAACTTCATCTAAAACATATAAATAAAGATTTTAAAAAAAATCTGGGTTTTCATAGAACATATGTCCAACGGTCAAATGGAAAAAGGGATAGTTTTGGTATTTTATTTTAAAAATTGCATTATGTTAACAATAAAGTAAAAGATGATTCTATTGCCATCCACATAAATTGCTAGTGGCATTCACTTGCTACCTACACCCACCACTAAAATTTTATAATACATTATTTACTATCTACATCCTATATAATACTCAAAACAACCACAACTCAATTAATCTTAGAATACTTATTAGTCCTTACAATCACATATGATGATATTCTACTAGTGGCTAATGAACATTCTACAATGTTCAATACTATCTACTAAAGGTGTCTATATGTTTAGTAACAGGGATTGAACATAGTACAATATTCAATCAGTCTTATTTGAACATTGACTGGTATTCAATAATACAAGTCCGAACAAATCACGAGTTGAAGATAAATAAATAAAAAAGTTTAAAAAATGCACATTATATTTGTTGAAATTCACATTTTTATTATTAAAATCATTCCATATGACTAAATCATTGTCTATTGACCAAGAAATACCGTCTTTGGTTAGAGGTTTTAGGAAGTGATTATGAGAGTAAAAGTTTGTGAGATATAAATGTGGGAAGTATCTAACTTGGTGTGCTAAATATTCTCATATGTTCGGCTAACAACTGTTGAATATATGATGATACTCGACGAGTGTTAACGAACATTCTGCAATTAATGTTCAATAACCTTTACTGAACATGTCTATTTGTTAATTCGGTCGGGGTGACTGAACATAGTGAGATGTTCAATTAATCTTATTTAAACATTGAGTGATGTTCATAACAAAAACACGAACTAAAGTTTTTTTTTTTTTTTTTTAAAGAAAAAACTTAAAAAAAGTAAATCATACTTAAAAAAAATGCACCTCTTCATTGTTGGAATCCTCCCACATGATTAGTTCATAATTGTCCATTAATTAACAAATACAAATTTTTTTTTTTTGTTAGAGTTTTAAAGAAGTTATTATAAGAGTCTAAAGGTTTGTGAGAGTAAGGTTTATGGAAAAAATATGAACGTAGGAAGGAGAAGGTGGGTGCAAGAAGACAAATGATTTTTATTTTATTTTATTTTACTTATTTATCTAATGTTGCCCTTACTAGTAATTTTACATGTGGGTGCAATATATAGTAGTAAAAAAATTTTATTAATTGGCGAGTGCCACTAGTAAATTATGTGGGTGGCAATAGAATCACCCTAAAGTATATAAACAGACTTTGGCATCCATTTCATTAAGAGGGTGTTGATGTAGTTTAGTTTCAAAAATAAGAAATGTCTCTGTAATTATTGAAACCAGAGAGGGTGCAAGTGTAATTTTTCTTTAATTTTTTTCTTTTATATTTAAAGTATAGATCCCACCTAACTTCTCCCCTCTCACGTCTTCATTATTTTTTTATTTTAAAAATTGGTTCCATTTAACTTTCTACTTTCTAAGTGATAATTTATTTGTTTATTTTTTTGAATGACACCTCTTACTTGATTTTCTCCCCTCTATAACAATTTTAATCATTTTTATTTAGTCTTAATATTATGCACTCACATATGCTGACTCTACTTAAAGTCACTATGATGCCTCTAACTAATTATGGGATATGTAATTTGAAAAACTGATCGTTAGATATATACTCTTCTTATGAATATCATGCATGCAAAAAATCACAGTTATCTAGTAGTATTCTAATAATATGGGATATGTATTTTAAAAAATTGACAGTTAGATAATTAGATACTTTTCTTTATCGATTCACCACTATGTGTGGGGCCAGTGGTGTTCTAATAATATGCAAAGGGATGGGAATTTGCCCCATCCCCGCGGGACCCGTCCCGCCCTGCCCCTATAGGGACGGGTTATTTTTGAATTTTTGGGGGTACGAGACGGGGATGGGGTTAAAAATATTTACCGCATTGGGGTACGGGGCGGAGATGGGTTTACAATGCCCCGCCCCATCCCGCCTATTTATCCCCGCCCCAAGGGATTCCCCATCCCCACTTATATAAATTTTATATTTAAAACATATAATTTTATATGATTCATAAATTATATTTTATATATTCTATTATATATAATATAGAATTTAAATTATTAATGACCTCCTAACTTTTATGTCTCTTCCATCAATTTTAACATTTTTTAACAATTTTTTTTTTTTAATAATATTAATTACTTGATTTTCTCCTATCTCAGTGATTTCACTAACAATCTAATATTTTCTAACCATTCTTATATATTTCTTATATAATAAGTCAAGTCTCCCTTATTGTGTTGAGTTGGATAACTCTCTTTTTCTATTCAATTATTTAAGCTCTGTCTATGTTCGGAATGATAGGAAGCGATGTTGTTATAAGTTTCACTTAATTTACACAACTATATTGTCTATATGTGTAAGGTGACCTCTATAGTCTACGGTCTGTAGGGGAAAGCACAAAATAGATTTTAAAAAACTGACCATTGGATTAGATGCACTTCTTATAAATTACATACTTCCCAAAAATATGAACGATCCAACGGTTATTTTTTATAAAAACTATCTAGATAAAGATTGTGACATTTTGAAGAATTAAAATATTCTAATTTTTCATGGACATTTGCCATAAACTGACCGTTAGATTACCATGATTTTTCGCGAACATGAAATTCATAACAATTGTATTTAATCCAACGGTCAATTTTTCAAAATCTTTGCTACAATTGATCCAACGCACACTACCTTATCCATTGTTTGACATATGGTTTATAAAACCAATATGGAATATGTATTTTGATAAACTAACAATTGGATTAAATTATATGTGGGTACACATGACAATCATATATACCAAAAAAAAAAATCATATTAATCAAACGATTAATTTAAAAAAAAAAAAATCATATTTTTGAGATGAACTACAAAAAACTATCGAAAATTATTACGATTTTTTTATAATTTATAATTCGTGTTTTGAAAAATTAGCTATTGGATTGATTTGGGCATGCATAATGTATATGAATGGAATATCTCATCCAACGGTTTATTTTCAAAATATCTTATATAATACTTGCTTTTGCAAGTGGATCCATTTGATGGAGTCGTTGAAAGAATATTTATTTTAAAAATATATTACAATCAATATGCAATTTAGTGGTTTAGATTCTTGAAAAACAGGCTTTTTCATCGAAAATATATTTAGTGCATTATATTTTAATTTTTTATTAAAATGGGTGAAACAGCGAGATAGGAACGGAATTCCCCGCTTCTGGGGACTGGGATATAATTACATATCCCGCCGGGTGGGGATGGAGACTTGGAAATCGAGTAGTTTTATATTGGGGAAGGTAAACGGAGAAGTGGAAAACTGAGTCCGCGCGTTGCCGTCTAAAATTATGAATGGTTTCAAAGAATGGTAGATAGGGACGGTAGCTGAAATCTAAAGAGTTAGTTGCAAACGCAGTAGTCTTTGATACTCCGTATTTAACGCATGCCTGGCCAGCTGGCCTCTAATAACTTACACGTATTTAATGCATGCCAGGCCAGCTGTCCTCTAATAACTTACACGTGTTATCTCACTCTCAATAGGTTTCGTCCCTTTTCCATATCTTTAATTTATATACCACCCAAGTTTTCTATCTTCTTATAACCTTGAAAGCTTCATGTACTGCATTACCCAAAAAAAAACAATAAAACATTACCCAAAAAAAAAAAGCTTCTCGTACTGCAAACATGTTTATCTCTACATAGCTTCTGCTTCTACTTCTACTTCATCACTACCAATTCTTGTCGGTCAAGTCTTCAGCTAAACTATGCTCGCTCGCAACCAAAATAATTAACGTAAGCTTTTTCTTTTTCATCTCTCTCTCATTCGCACCTCATTTTATTTTTTTTCTTTCTTTTTTATAGGCATAGTTGTTGATGTTATGCTATATATTACACTTACTCTAAGGATATAGTTTTCTTGAATCTTCCTCAAAACATTGTATACATAGGGATTGGTGCCCCATACTATTCTTTTTGCTATTATCTTTACAATCCATTTTTAAAACACCCATGTGAATTGAATATTTCGATAAACTGACCGTTATATTAGATACTCTTCTTATACAAGTCATACCAGCCAAAAATTATAATAAATCTCACTGTAAAAAACTATGATGTTTCTAATTATAATAATTTTTAATAGTGATATATTTCTGAAGCCAACTGTTGTATCACTGTGATTTTTGGTTTACATGATATATATATATATAATCAATCATGCTTGTAAGTACGCTTTTTATCATTAGCCCATCCCTTCTGGGAGCAATAAGATAGATATTTTGAAAAATTGACCGTTGGATTAGATAATCTTCTTATGATTGTCATATCTGCTAAAAATCACAGTGATCCAATAATCAATTTTTAAAATACTGTCCATGAAATACTTTGACAGTATGTATCGTTGGATGATATCAAAGTTGTTTAAATTTCTATATTTTAAAAACCCACCATTGGATCACTGTGATTTTTGACAGTCATGGCATAAATATGAAGATTATGTAAATCAACAGTCGGTTTTTTAAAATACCTCTCCAAGTGAAAGTGGCTTGACAATAAAAAGTATAAAAACATATATATGAATAAGTGAATAACCATGTGGGAATTTTCAGCTAACTCTACTTGCTCTATCTATATACACAAGCAGATACCCTCGGAAACAGTACTTTTCTCCATTCTCACTGTAATTGGTCTAGCTAGCTTGTTTGGCAAATTCGCGGACTACAGCAAAACAGACTTTTCATGGCATTTAAAAATGTGTAAATAATTTCCAACCCTATTTTTAAAAAAATGCCGTTATGAGCACTACCATGAAAAGTAGGGGTGCAACTCGAATTAGATGGATCAGACATAATTGGGAGTAAATGAGGACCAATTCGAACTAATTCGGATTAGAATTTTCAGGACTAAGACCAATTCTAATTGAATTCAGACCAATTCTGGATTAATATAAATGACCGGATTGGACTGTGGTTCTTTATTAAAAAAAAAAATGAGAAAATTATCTAGATTCATGTATAATTTAGATTCTATACCATGAGATCCTCTAAGACTTATCGTGAGATTCTTCCAAGATATTTCAAAATCGGCTCTTTTTTTGTATTAACATATGTGCCCTTATTGTTAGGGTTATATACTAAAAGCCATACTTTTATGTATTGAACCTTGATATTTATTTATTAATGAATTATGTTATTTCCATTCTAATGAGAGTCTGTATGAGCTATGTTTGCATTATATTATGCATGTGTATCTTTTATTCTACATAGTAGATGATCTGGTATATAGAGTTCGGCTTACACACAGAAGATCAGATCATTAGTTTTTGTAGAATATAGGCTTTTTTTCTTTTTATAGTCTTAGATAAAGTTGGACACACCACCGGTAAAATTGTAGTACAAGATTTCAGTAGGTCTGTCTTGACTATGAGGAATGGTTTAGTTCCAACTTCTTATACTAGTACACTTGTGTGTATTGAACATGACTGTCTTGGGGTAATTGTTTTATACTAACATGTAAGACAATTAATACCCCATGGTTATTATGAATGCTTATGCTCTTAATCCAAAAATATTTAATAGGCACATACATTTAGTGTTAGTTATTTTGATTCATAAAAAGAGATCTTTTAAGGGTCAATAAACTCAGTGTGTTAGGTAATGCCATTAAGTGTACGATGAATAGTGATTATTAACGGAATTCACGTCGTGGTATAGGGAATTGATGATACCCCCTTGAGAATGCTTATAAGTTTTGATTATGTCAAACCCTGTAGGAGGATTTTGTATCCGACATATCAAATAAAGTTAAGTGGAAGGTCTCAATGAGATTTACAGATGTCAATTAAATAAAATTGTCAGTAATTTAATTTAATAGACGGGTATCTATAATCTTAAAGTGGGGAGATAAATAAGTATTTAATAATATGGAGCTCGAAATATAATTTCATATAAGATAGGGAGTACAATTATAATTCTTTAATGGACTGAATTATAATTAATGAAATAGGAGTTTAATTCAGGTTGAATTAGGTTTTTCTATTTACATTAGGAACCCAAATCTTATTTTTCCTTAAGTCCTTGCTGTAGCCTATATATATAATATATGCCACGTTTTTCAGCTGCTAGGATTAGACATTCAAAATATCAGAAACCCTAGTAGCAGCCGTCTAACGGTTGGAGCAGCCGTCAAACAAAAGTTCACGAAGAGAGCCACTCTTTGCTCGAGTTTTGGCATACGGAGGAATACAATAGAAGGCTTGAATGTTGCAGTTAAGCAGTATTCAGATTTGATCGTGCGGTTATCTAGTACGTGCTGCAACGAGATCAAACCAGAGAGATCTTGAAGGTATAACCTTATTTCCGTCTTGTATGTATTAATCAAACTGGAGAGATGGTTTGATCGTGTGGTTAATCAGTTATTTTTTTTTTTTTTTTTTTTTGGTATAGTCTATATGCGCTATCATTGGTTCCTATAATTTTTGTTTCCATCACTTATTTGATAAGATTACATTTATTGTGGCTTCCTTTTAGAGTTTGTAACTATATAAGACTCCATCTTTATGGAAAATATTTAGATTATTGAACTATTTATAGAAATTTTTTCAACTGCATGTATTTCAAATTTTGAATTATTAGTCTCCTTTCTATAATATTCTCAAAGAGTCCATTAAAAGTGAGTTGTATTATTGTAAAAGTGAGTTGTATTATTGGACTCTTTTTTTTTTTTTTTTTTTTTTTTTTTATTGAAAATCAAATTATATACATAAAATACAATTTATATAAATTTATCTAACAAGTGTATACAGATTAGGTAAATTTACTTGTTTGAAAATCAAATTTGATGCATACAATTCAATTTAGTTAAATTTACTTATTTGAAGATATACAACAATCTATGCATCCTTCACGTGTATACGAGTTAGGTAAATTTACTTGTTTGAAAATCATTTTAGATGCATATAATATATAATTTTATCTATATGAAACTATACGGCACTTAATGCATACTTTTTTGGCAAAAACAAATTTTGAAAGAAAATTCAAAATTAGGATATATAAATGAGAACAAATCCGACATAAAAATTAAAAAATTTCTTAATATTCATTTCATCATAGATGCACAGGAACTTTATTTTCTTGCCTGTTATAACAAGTAAGTTATACTGACATTTATAAAGTTTTAAGCTAGATTTATGAAGTTTTAAGCTAGATCTAATAATTAGAAAATCTAAAAGTGAGTTAACTTACATATGAGAATAAGACGGATGAACAGCGGGAGAGAGTTGAAGGGATGCAGGACGTAGGCGGGACTTAGAAGCTAGGCAGGAGAAGAGTTGGAGAAGCCTTCTCTTTGGGGTTTGAAGTCTGGATGCTCTAAGTCTTACAGTCTCTTCTATAATCTAATATGCAATTCTAGATTCAAAACCTTAATTAAATGTCGTGAAATAGTGTATATAATTGTACATTTTCTTATAAATGTTTGTTTTTTTTTAAACATGTAATATTGTATTATATTATTACTGTATATTTACATATAAAATATTCCAAATACTAACAAAAACTTAAGTACCCTACTTATGTAACTCAAATATACAAAAAATTAAATTGATCCAACGATTAGATTTTAAAAAATCTCACTATTAAAAATTCTAATATTTCTTAAAATATCTAAGTAAAATAATTTTTCACAATGAGAAATAAAAAAAAAAAAAAACCAACCATTGGATCATTGTGATTTTTGACATACATGACATACATAAGTAGGGAATCTAGTACAACTGTTGATTTCTCAAACTATTGGACCTACACTGGTGTTTTAAAAAGCTGATCATTTTAAATTTTAAAATGGCCAGGTTCTGGTGACACATGGTTCTTACACATGGTTCTTACTCATTGTTTGCAAAACCTAACATGAGAATGGTATTTTGAGAAACCGACACTTGGATGAGATGTTCTACTTATACACATCATGCATGCAAAAAATTACATTGATCCAACGGTTTTTTTTTTTTAAATGCCACATTTTTGTAAAAAATTGTGAGAGACAATATTTGAACAGTTTAGAACATTTAGTTGTTTTCTCAAAAACCAACCATCATATCTATTTAATTTTTTGCATGCACGGTGTGTATACGCAGAACATCTCATCCAATAGACGGTTTCTCAAAATATGTATCCTATGCTGGGTTTTTTAAACCATTGAATTTATCGATCATTGGATTATATACATTTTTTATATATGTCATCTTTACAAAAGTGTAGACTTGTATTTTATAGATTGTAGATTATACCTAAAAAAATAAATTATAAAAGGCTACCTAATAAACATTAAATTGTATTTGATTAAATTAATAAATTTAAAAAACAAGTTTTTTTTATTTGGTTTAAAAGGAGCGTAGACTTGTCTACTTCTAGTTTTTTTAAATGTGTTAGGAAAGTAAAAAAAATCATATTATTAATTAATTGTATTTGCCTTTTCTTTTAAAATTTTTAATTGTATTATAATTATTTTTTTCTTAAAAAAATTTAAAAATAATAAAAGTAGTTTCTGTAATTTGTGTTTGATTAAATAAATAAATTTGAACTCCTTTAATTGCTTTATATTTAGTTTAAAAGAAGTGTAGATTTTTCTACTTCTATAGTTGTAAAGTTGTAGTTTAAAAAAAAAAAAATTTATAAAATGTTAAGACTTAAGATAGAGAGGAGAAATAAAATGTTTGCATTTTAAAATGGGTTAGGAATTTTGGATTATTGTATTTTAAAATTTTAAAGTTACAAAAACTCAAAAAGTATATTGCATGTTGCATATAATATATAATAATAATAATAATAATAAATATTATTTAATAGATTCGGAAATAGGATCGGATTAGCGGATCGAATTTTAGATCAGATTGATTCCCAAAAGGCCAATTTGAGGACCAGTCCGAATTAAATTCAGATTAAAGAACTGGCCGGAACAAGGACCAATCCGAATTCATTTTAGATTGATTATAATCCGATCCAAATTGACCGGATCGGACCAGTTTCTTGTCAGACCCATTCCGAGTTGCACCCCAAGTGAAAAAGTTATTGAAGAGGGGGGGGGGGTTTATAAACATGGTAAAAACACTTTAAAGGGCATTTTTTAAACGCGGATAAAAGACCTTGCCATATTTCAAACTATCCAATCCAAATCAAACTCGTGAACCTTGCCATTTTTAAGTCTATAGTGAAGAACTTAATTTTAAAAAATAAGATGAATTTGGCTAAAGGTCCTCATTTAGAAGATTTTAATGCCAAAAGTCCTCTCAAAAGAGTTTTCTTTCCAAAAGTCCTTTTGGTATGAATTGGACAAAAATACCCCTCCTTCCTAATTACCTTCAATGCCACCTACATCCCCAAACTCCGGTTCACTACGTCACACCCTGTAGTGACCAGCGTTAGTTTCCTACGCCGGAAAGGCAGGTTCCTACGCCGGAACCCTGAGTTCCTACGCCGGAATCGCAGTTCACTACATCGAAAAAAAATTAAAAAAAATACGAGAAAAAACAATATTTTCCTTTTATTCCATTTTCTCACCAACCAAACAAAAAAATTAATTTTCCTATTTCTTTTTCCTTCATTTTTTCTCATACACTTGAGCAATCTTTACGGAGAATAAACTTTTTTTTTTTTCTTACAATCCAATTAATGAAGTTTTCCTACATTTTCCAATCAAACAAACAAAAAGTTTGTCGAAGACCGGATCTTGATCAGACTGTGGACGATGAAGAAGCAAACTCCATTGTCAAATCATCCACCATCACTAATTAGCCCTTAAATTAACGAAGGGGTTGCTGCTGCCCATTCGCACACTTTCACCATATATTCTTCTAATCTTCTTTCGACTGTAAAATTAGCCCTTAAATTAATGAAAGGGTTGCTGCTGCCCACTCGCACGATATTCTTAGACACTGTTTGGAAAACAAGAAATTTGATAAGTTAAAAGAATTTGACCAGTTTTATTTCATTACTCTTGATAAGTTCAATTTTTTCTGTAAATTTGTTCCGTAGTGCAAAGTCTTCTCCGACGCCAGAGAGTAGTTCTTGGAGAGAGAGCCGTGGGCTTGATGAGGTCACACGTGAGCTTCGCATCGGCCACCACCGCCTGTGATGAGATCCACGTTTAATCTACTGGATTTAATCTACTGGATGCGATCCCGGTCAAGAAGGGGCAATTGTGTCCTTAAGATAATTAAATTTTAAAGAAATAGGACCTTAGCCATTAAAACTTATCTAATTGGGACTTTTTCAAGGAAAAAATGTTTAGGTGGACTTTAGCCAATAAATACTTTTAAAATAGGACTTTAGGCCAATTATCTCTAAAAATAAACAATTGATGGAACTTACCAAAATTTCAAATATTTTAAATATTTTAAAAGCATTTAAACATACTTAATCACCAAATTAAAATTTTAAATATACCAAACGTACGTGAAAATTAGTAACCAAGTCGAGTTTGGGTTAACTAGCTAGGATCGGAAGCCAAATCGAAGCGTAAATGTTTTATATCAATATTAATATTAAAGTCCCAGAACAAACACCCCCTATTATGTGTTGTAGTAAAACTTTGATTGCTCTAACTTCCATGCACTTCATAATATGAGCTTTGCAGCCATGGCCATTTCTATTCTCTCCTCTCTTGTAAAGTTGTGTTGGGTATTAAAATATTGATGCTAGCTGTAGTTATTTAAAAATTAATATTAAATGAGAGGAAAATCGTTCTTGTTTGGAACTTGGAAGTCAGAAAACAAACAAACAAACATAAAAAATCTTTCAATGAATCTCCTTTAACTTAAGTCTACTACGACCCCACTCTCGCCGCTCGGGGACAAACTGCAATTAATTACTCCATCCGTCCCGTAAAAATAGGTCTCTTCCAAAAAACATGCATATTAAGAAAACTCATTAATGTATTGATTTGTGATTTTTTTTTTTTTACTTTTTATGTCCAAAACTACCATTTTTCTACCATTGCATTTTTTAGTGTCATGTCATGGCATTCTTGGAATAAGAAAAAGTAATATAGAAAAATTAAAAGAAGTATAATTTGACTTTTCAAAATGGATTATCATTTTAGGACAAAAAAAAAAAAAATGAAAGAAAGCCAATCTTTATAGGACAGAGGGAGTATGCGTTATGGATTATCTATTTGTCTCTATCCTTGCTGGTAGCAAAATATCCAGACATGAGTGCTATTAATCTTAGGAGTACACGTGATACGTGTTGAAAAAAATTAGAAAAAACTTATAGTTTGACTTCTGTACTATTGGTAAAAAACACTTTGCACTACTGTATTTTTAATTGTGACACATTGACCCCTGTAGGATTGATTTATGACACTATGCACCTTTTGTCGTTTGTTGTTTGACTAAAAAATTATGTTAAACTTGTTATTTTTTTATGCAATATTTATCCTACATTGCTAATGTGCCTACAAGCATACCAGTGAAGTTTTATAATTCTTCTCAATATATTTTATTTATTATGAATTTTATTTGTTGTTTGAAGAAAATAATTCATAAAAAATAAAATATATTGAGAAAAACCATGAAATTTCAATAATATATATACTTATCAACACATTAACAATTTATGATAAATACTACATAAGAAAATAACATGTCCAACACCATTTTTCAGTCAAAATAAACAAATGGCTAGCTGATAGAAGGGTGCAATTTGTCACATTTTAAAAGTATAGGGGTCAATGTGTTATAATTGAAAATATAGGGGTCCAAAGTGTATTTAAACAATAGTATAGGAGAGCAAACTGTAATTTTTCCAAAAAATTAAATAATAATTTATAAATATGAAACAAATGAAAAATAATTTAATTAAAATATTTGAATTTGAAAAAGTGGTAGTAAAAAGTTAGTGGAAGAGAGAAATGGAATAGATATAGTTATAAAAGGAAGAAGTCATATTCAGTGAAGTGGAAATTACATATATGTGCTTTTAAATAATAGTAAGTATTAATTTTGTAAGTGTAAATTTGGTAATGAAATGTGAAGGCACCAAATACCCCTTGTTCCTTTATAATAATATAATATAATATAATATAATATAACAATAGGGTTAATTAGAAGCCCGCACATGTATGTGTGAAAAAAAGTAAATAATATATACTTTATAAAATTTTAAAATTAAAAATAAGAAATTGAGAAGATGGTTATAAAAGAGTTTGTGGAAGAGGGATGGAATTGGTAGCACAAAGATCTCGTGGGTGGAATGAAAACTAAATTGTATGTGCTTTTAGGTAGTAAAACAATTTTACTAAGGCACCGTTTGGATTTGTTTTTCATAAGTACTTATTTGCTTTTTTTTTAAATTTGCAATATATAATTTCTTAGAAAATTTTTAAAAAGCAAATAAGTACTTATAAAAAATAAATCCAAACGGTGCCTAAATATATGAGAAGATACCAAAGAATCGTTCACCTTTTATAATAGTATAAATATAGATAATATAATATATTTATATATATAGAGTTAAGTTCTTTTCACCACTCATTTTATCATTATTTTTACTATTTTTTTCAAATTAAAACATCAAAATGTGTAGAATATTTTGAGAAACCGACATTTGAATAAATACTCTATTTATGCATGTAAAAAATTCTAGTGATCCAACTGTCATTTTAAAAATTTAAAAAAAAAAAAAAAAAAAAAATTTCTCAGTGACATTTTCAAGAAATAAACCATTAGATTACTATGATTTTTGGCATACATGACATGCATAAGTATAGTATCTAATCAAACTGTCAAATTTTCAAAATATGTATTTATTAGCTTCACACACACATATGTATATATGTATGTATGTATGTACGTTCAAAAATGATCCTATCAACATGTGCTGATTTTTGCAGAAGTCAGTATGAATCTCATGAGTAATTGTAGGATGCATATTTTGAAAAACAGACTATTGGATTAGATACTATGCATATGTATATCGTGTATGCCAAAAATCACAAGGATCCAACAGTTGGTTTCTCAGATATGTCACTAAAAAAAAACTGACAGCTTTCATAACGATAAAAAATTTTCACAATCTGTATATATTTTGAGATGTTGACATTGGATCTCTGTAATTTTGGGCAGATGTGACATCCATAACAACATTGTCTAATCCAACGATCGATTTTTTAAAATATGCATTTTACAATTACCTATGAGTTACATGCTAACTTTCGTGAAAGTCATCGATTAACATTTATATATATATATAGTCCCGATCTAGTCAGCGTACGTTTATATATCTTATGTAAGCATGAAGTTCAAAAATAATTGTGAGATGCATACGTATTCAACATTCACTTTTTCAAATAATATATCCCACAATTATTTATGATCGATTTTTACGCTTACATAAGCTTGTACGTTTATATATATATTTCACGTTGATTGGAGGGTGTCCGTAGTTGATGCCAACACATCCTAAAAATCATATTGAATTGCCAACTAGCTAATGAAGTACTTGATAACAACAAATTCAAAAAATAATCTTGACATCCAACCAACTGGTCCAATTAGGCGATGGAGCGAAGCCAGGCTTTCATGACCCTCTTTAGGCATTGAATACTTATAATAACTGAGCCTTTTCCATTTCAGAAATTAATTCAAGCAGCTTCTTCATTAAACCAAGAGAAAATAATGGCGGACGAGTTAAGGACCCCACTGACAGGCAATACAGGATCAAGCTTCATGAAAGCTTGCTTTAATGGAACAAATGCATTCCTTGGTAAACTATAACAAACTCTCTATTTTCTGTTGTAAAATTTTTCTTTTGGTTCAAAGATATATATTCTTTAGTACGTAACATAATTCAATATATGCATTGTTTTGAAATTCTCAGGAGTTGGTCTTCTGATAATTCCTTATGCCCTATCAAGTGGGGGTTGGTTGAGTTTAGTGCTATTTTGCTTAATCGCCATGATAACATTTTACACTGGAATTTTAGTAAAGAGATGCATGGAAATTGATCCATCTATTACAAGTTACCTTGACATTGGTGAGCGTGCATTCGGTACAAGAGGCAAAATTATGGTCTCAATTATCATGAATTCAGAGCTTTACATTACGGCGATAGGGCTTCTGATCTTAGAAGGCGATAACTTGCATAAGCTATTTCCCAACTTTATGGTGAAGCTGGGAACACTTACAGTGGATGGAACGCAGTCATTTGTTATAATCACAGCATTTGTTATTTTGCCCTCATTGTTGCTACCTGATTTGAGCAAATTGTCCTATGTTTCTGCAACTGGCATATTTTCTTGCCTCATTATATTTGGATCCATTTTGTGTGTGGGTGCAATTGGTGGTGTTGGTTTTCATGCAAAAGGGTCCTTGTTAAATTTGAATGGCATTCCTACTGCAGTTAGCTTGTGTATTGCTTGCTTTGCAGGACATCCTGTCATCCCTTCCATATACACCTCCATGCGGCATAAGAATCAGTTCAGTGAGGTAAATATATATTCTCATCAAAGCATTAATTTCATTAATTGCTTAATAATATATCAAATTGTATTTATATTTCAAAATATTACTTCATCTGAATTTTTTTTTGAATAATTTGTGAACTTAATTTGTTTATTTTATAAGCAAATGTGTTTATGATCAACTGAATTTTCTAAAAATATTTGTGCCTATGGCTGAGCTTGTTCCTGTGTGTATTATGCTCACTCTTTTTATATATATATTTTTTAGATAAATAGTTAATTAGAAGCAGTAATTTTGAAGCGATCATAGTTTCGTGAGGCATATATATATAATCAAGTTACAAGCCTTTGGAAAATTATTTATGTTTTATTTGGCAGTATTGGATAAAACAATTATTTTTGTTATATTATTAGAAAACTAAGGATTTTAGATATTTATTAAATTTTGGAAGACTAGCTATTTGGGGTATTTGGCACATGATGGTGGGGACATTGAGTGCCAACTTAATTGCAATGCTTGCTCCTCTTTGATGCCTTTTACTCCCCCTTTCTTTGAAAAAAAGAAAAAGAAATTGTGCATTTGGATTTTGAGGCTGCACCTCCGAATTTGGTTACCCGAGTTCGGGTTGTTACATAAAGCCCGGCCTACTCAACTAATTAGCTAGCATTCTGAAACAAGTTCTATTTAAAACTATATATTTCTAATCACATAATTTCCACTTGGCATATAAAAGTTTCCTTTTATACAACTTTTAATCTCCATTCGATTTTAAGGTTATATTAGTCATTTCAAATATTCATTTTTACGCCTTTAAGATTCCATCACTCATAGGTGTGTCTAATATTAATTGACAGAAACTAAAGGAAGTGTAAGTAATTTACCCAAATACTTGTATATATATATATATATATATATATATATATATATATATGTTCCTTAAAAAACCACAACCCCTCACCCAAAAATTATTAAATAAATTAATTAATTAATAAGAGAAAAATGTAAAACTGCATTATGTTTCCTCCCTGCTTTTTTTAGCTTTGATAAATTTGTAAGGGTGCATTTGCTCCTTCAGCAAATAAACCCTTTATTTATTGACTGAATCTTTATATCATCACGAGCAGAGTGAGCTTTATTTAATTTTTTTTGTACCTTCTAATTCCTCACAACATCTTATTTTACAAACATTTAACCACATAATGAATTTAGATTTCCACAATCGGTGTCCTTAACATGTTTTCTTTGTTCTTTTGATGACTGATTTTGCAGGTCCTGTTGTTTAGTTTTGTTGTCACAAGTATCGCCTACATGGCCATAGCCGTTGTGGCTTATCTCATGTATGGAGATAGCGTGGAATCACAAATAACATTGAATCTTCCAACAACAGAAATTAGTGCAAAAGTTGCAATATACACCACTTTACTTATTCCAGTTACCCGGTATGCATTGATATTAAACCCAGTTGCAACTGCCATTGAAAGTGGACTTTCAGAAAATTACAAGAACTGGAGTCCTGTTCGGTCGCTTATAAGGATAACATTACTAATCAGCACAGTTTTTGTGGCCTATATTTTTCCATACTATGAATCGTTGGTTGCCATCGCTGGATCAATTTTCGTTGTTCTCAGTTCATTTTTGACCCCATGCATATGCTACTTGAAGATTTTTAATTCCTATCGGAGCTGGAGCTACGAGTTGATGGGAATTGTGGGAATCATATTATTTGGAACTTTTGTTGGGGTTTTGGGGACTTATTCAGCCATTGTTAAACTTGTAGATAGTTGATCGAAGAACTTCAAAGTCAAATATTAGGATATGCATCAGCACCCAACCTAGCTAAACAAAGTATGTTAGGAAAAATGGAACGAATAAAATAAATTAGATGTTAATGAAATCATTTTATTTTTAATAAAATTTAACATATTTAATTTGTTGGAGTAAAGACAATGTTTGTCGAAATGAGTTCAACTCTTCAATGTGGAAAATGGGCATTTTGACCCTGTCTGGCTCATATATAGCTAGAACCATGAATGGTTCACTGTCTTCATAGTGTTGGGAATCCACCCAAAGTGGATGATAACAATTTTTCATATTTGGCTTGGACTTCACGCATCTACCTTAACCTTTGTTTTTGCATGGGATATGTGCAGTTTTTGGTGACTTCCAATAATCATAAATCACATTTGTTATCAATTGGCAACATCTTCCTCTTGGAGCCACGTGAAGCTTGGTTGGTTTGTGGCTTGTTTATATTGGAAGCTTAAAAGTCTCATTGGGCTTATCATGTTTGTTGCCTAGGAAGTTGATGTTCAGCACCATTGAATGCTCTTCATCTTTGTTAAATGTATGGCTGCCATTATATATACATATATGCAGAAACGTTGAATATGTACTAGAGTGAAAGAGTGAAAAGGATAAGTCTTCTTAATGGGTTTGAGAGAATGAGTTGAGTGGGGTGTACTTGGGTTAAGGGACTTGGGTTTGGGGTATATCCTAAGTGAACTTCTTTTACCAATTGTACTCATTTTCTCTCATAATGAAGAAGACTATCACTCCCATGAATGTAGGCAATTTGAGCCGAAGCACGTAATTACTTGTGTTATTTATTGTGTGTGTTTTGCTATTTTTCTTCTTGTGTTTAATATCTTGGATGATTATTTTTCTTGTGGATTTATTCCCAACACATAGCCCATAAAATCCCAAATGAGATATGACTGACATAACATGCAGTGGCCATGACAGAATCAAAATATAGAAAGAGACATATATGCAACATTGGTAGTATTATTTGTAATTGAACATTACGTCCATTCTCATTTTTGTTGGGGGTGTTGACAAAGACCAATGGAAGAAACCCTTGGTAGATTGGAGAAAAAAACACTGGGAATTGATGTTTGGTTTGTTGGTAAAGCCTGGAATTGGGAACAATATTATATGGGCAGTACGTTTAGGGAGATTATATAATTATCCTTTAATTGCAATTATGGTTATGAAGTAAGCCATGTTATAGATGTTGGAGATGTTTTTGAAATTTTATTATCCAAATAATTAAATAACTTGCAAAATAAATTAGGCGTGGCATTCAAAGCACTTTCTTAAAAGACTAGCTACTCCGTATTATTTTCCAGTATGCTTGAAATTAATTAATAGCGTGCAGCATACAAAGCCCAGATACACAAAACTATTCAACAAACTGCTCTTCTCAAGAATAGATGGCGAGAAACTGAGAAGAATTCAAAAATAAAAGAATAGGGATCGGAAGAATTATATGTATATATACTGTATGTACGTACTTTTCTAATGTGAAGGAGTCGATCTGCCTTATATATATAAGTAGTTAAAAGGAACCTATTCGGTTTGATCGAACAGCTTCCAATGCAATTCAAATAAAATAACTTTGGTTGGCATTTAATCAGTACTAGCTGCTAAACAGTTATAAATTGTTTACAAGAAATAGCATATATTATTGTGTGTGGTAGGATATATATGTACCATACAAAATTTTAAATATGTTCTTTCGTCCCCTTGTCGAGCTTTCTCTCTTGTCCCCTTGACGAGTTTTTTTCCTTCTCTTTGTAGACAGTGGTCTAGTCTTTGTGTGGGCTTTGCCGGTGTTAATCTTGTTGTACGTATAGATTGCCTTACAATGGTAGAGGAGTTATCATTGGATTTAGCGGCCCAATGGTGGGTGTAACGCCCCAACCTAATATCCGTACCGACCCTTCCGGATACGTCAACACTTGTCAATATAGAGGTACAACATGTCCTTCTCATTCATATATCTTCACGAGAGCCGTATGAAAATATATATATATATATATATGAAATGTCATGTACAATCAAATGTCCCAAACGTTTTACATATTAATAATAAATAAAATTATAATAATGCTAACATCCCTGGCAAATAAGCTATGCAACGAACAGTGACAAATCCCAATAATTAAAGAAAATATAAATAATACACATCACATAATCATGCGAGTAATAATGCAGAATTCTACCATGAAGCTATCCAACAACCCTCGAACAGAGGCTTGTCCCAAATCAAGGATGCAACCCCAAGCCAACTTGAAATATGGTACATAAAAGCAGGGGTGAACTTCAACATGCTCAATAGGAATAAGATAACCTCTACAAATAACGCTAATACAGTGATACATGAAATATTTTAAATAACGGAGTTTCCATAATATTTATAGAATAGTAAATAAAACAGTTATAAACATGTGTAGACTTTCTGTGAGAAAACACAAGTTAAGCAGTTCCATATTCATTTCATAAATCAACATGAGAAAATGATGTGAGTTTAGCTTGGTTATAATCACAGTGTAATGCTCATTATTTCGAAGACCAAGCTCAAAAAATATATATAAGGACGTTGTTCTCAGGCTAATAAGCTCCCGGCACAACGACAGTCAATACCACGTTGTTTTCAGACTAATAAGCTCCCGACACAACGACAGCCAATATCATGTTGTTCTCAGACCTCCGGCACAACAGTAGCCAATACCTCATTGTTTTCAAGCCTCCGACACAATGGTAGCACGAATAAGAATATATAATATGCTAGTATACCAATCAAGCCTAAACCATACTTAAAAGCACGAAAATATAAATAATTGTCGTGTGGGTATGTAAAGCAGTAAGAATGTATGCTTAAACTAATTTCCAAAATGAGCATGTAAAGTTATAATATGTGGCATATGAACGTATCAAGCATTATTTTAAAACAATCTTATCCATCACCCAAAACAGAAGTGAAGTAAGTAAACCATATGCTTCATAAAATGTATAAAACAGTTCTCGAGATACGTTATATGCAAGTATAAATACAATTTTATGTCCTGGCTGATGTATAACATTTCCATTTCAAAATATTCAATCCAATCCAAAAATCAAGGGAACGGTGGTAGGGATATTTCAACGTCCTTTTTTTATATAGGTATATCTAGAAAATCAGACATATAAGTTTTAGACCAAGAGTTTCAGTTGTGTAAATGAGAACAATTTTCAGTATATGCCTTTATCAAGTGTTTCCATAAAACATGAAAGCCTGTTCCCCAGTTTATATATACACATCATACCCCTTTCTAAATAGCTTGCCAGGAATTATAAGTAAGTTCTCAAAACATTTCATTTCTGCATCACAGTTTCATTTCACAAACATGCCACACGAATCATAGTTCTTAAATCAGTATATTACATGTATCTATTTGACAAGTTATTAATTCATAGAGTTATCAAACGTTTGCAAGTCGTAATATTCTCAAATATATTCAACAACCCTATAGTTCTCAGAACAGTTGTAAAACAGATACATTATCATTAACAGTAAATGTACGTTACTTATCCTTACATCAAATGCAACGGTGTTTCCAACCCTTTACGGCTCCATGAGCCCCCCAAATGCAATGCTCATGCATCAATGCAAGTGGTCCTCCAAAGGACCTTCCAAACTGAGAAAACAAAAAATAATACAAGCAAGGAAATCAAGAGAAAGCACAAAGATTCACAACTTCAAAAGTAAAGCGACTCGCTTCCTAAAACTGCTCACTCGCGACCCTAAGGGCTCAAAACCCTAAGATGACAAACCAAAGGCCACAAGATTCTTAATACATAACCCCAAGTACGACTAGATGCTACACGTCGAGTTTCGTGGCCAAATGCCAAGTGATTTGAAAGATATACAATGAAGAAGATAAAGGGTACAAGGAAATGGCAAATCTGGTATTTCCATAATATCTCTCTCTCCAAAAATAATTTGATCCCAAAACCTCAAAATTTAGAAAGTAGACTTAATAAGCTTTCCGTATATATAAAGTACACCCAAATCGAAGTTCGTATGAAAAAGTTATGAAGAAAATAAAATAAACGAAGGAAATTGAGTTTCTACCCAAAGAGTCTACTCTTTGGCCCAAATAGTTGACTGTCTCCCATAAATCAGAAAAAAAAACTAGGTATTTTAAGCTACAAAATAACCCCAAAAACTTAGGATAAACCCACACAACTCATAAGACCAATAATACAAGCTTTAAAGACACTAGATTCATAACAAAATCACAAAATAAGGGATCAAATCCAATGATCCACCAATAACTTAAACTAAAAACCCATAAAAACCCAAAATGACACATCAAACCATTGAATGCTCAAGCCTCTCCAATCCCTTCTTCAAAACCCTGAATCCAACCATAATCAACTTTCCAAACAACTCAACATAACTCAGAACGAAAACCACAACCCTCTTTCAACTAAAATCCGAAAATAACTCATGGAAAGAAGTGAAAAACTATGGTAAACAAGTATAAAGCATACCTTATCACCAAGAGGGTTGAAGTTCGGCGAACTCTGGCGAAGGTTCAGTAAGAATCCAGTGGCTGAACCTCTTCTCACGATCACTCTCTCTCTTTCTCTCTCTTGGGCTCTCTAACTCTCTCTAACTCTCAAATGCAAAAATGAATGGAAAGTGGGTTGCTTTGGTTTATAAAGAAAACAAGGGGACTAAAATGAAATTTTTATAAAATTTCATAAATCAACTTCCTTAATGTTGCCTGGAAATTATACTCTAGAGAGGGGTGAATAGGGTATAGCAAACTTTTAAAATAAAATCCACTTAAATAATTTTGTTCAAATAAATTTGAATGAAGATGAATAAGAAAAGATTTTGAATCACAATTAACCATTATATATAATAAATAAATATATGTAAATGCAAGAGAAGAGTTAAAGAGATTCAAACACAGGATTTTAACGTGGTTCGATCTCCGTCTACATCCACGCCTTATGAGCGGGGTCTTGAGGATTTTACAATCCACTATGGATCACTCCTTCAAGGTGGAGAAACCTTTACAAGTTGTCTTTCTTCAAAGGTGGAAGACACTCACCCACAAGAGTTCTCACAACCCTTACAATCTCACAAGTTTATAAGATGAATAAAGAGAGTACAAAGATTAGCTCCTACAAGAGTAGATGATTACAACAATGAGCACTCACTATTATCTCTCAAGATCAAGAACTAATATTGGCTTAAGAGAGAGAATGATTTTCAAAACATGAATCACACAAAGTGATGAACAATAATGGATTTTAGAATTAGTGTGTTTCAATATGTTTTGGGTGATTGACTAGCTCATCCAAGACTCAATCAAGTAGTATTTAAATGCTCTCTAACAAATATGGCTGTTAGTGTAGAGAATATAACCGTTTGGATTGCAAAAACTAGCTGTTAGAAGATGCAGAGAGAACATTAGTTGACTAGGATTAAGTGATTAGTCGACTAGAGCATTTTAAATACACTTATAGAATGAGTTCGGAGTCGATTAGTCGACTGGGTCAAATTGATTAGTCGACTAGAGAAGTAAAAACAAAGCATTTGAAATCTAGGCATGATTAGTCGACTAATGACTAAGGGTTAGTCGACTACGAAACGATTAGTCGACTAATAACCAAGGTTTAGTCGACTAACTTAGGTTTTCATGAAACAAGCTTACTGCCTTGCAGTTAGTCGACTAGTCATGGAGGTTTAGTCAACTAAGGAAGACCATAAATCAATTTTCATGAATTTTAAGCTGCACTTTGATTTTAAAAAAGCCCAAGGTTATTTAGAAAAAGTTTTGACCAATCAAAATTATTTTCCCAAGATAAAACAAGGTCTAAAGGTGAAATTCACTTAAGCCAACATAGTTTTAATCCTAATATGAAAGTTTCACAAATAAAAGTCCTCAGCAAATACACAAGATACAAATAAAGTCTTCACACTTGAGATCTTCAAAAGTCTTCATCTTGTACAAGGCTAGGCTTGATCATTGGCTTGAGCAACGCTTCATCTTGAACAGCTTTCTTTATGACCCTTAGTGAATATATAACTAAAACATATTCACATAAGTCACACTTAGAATGCAAAGCAATGTTAATTCTTCATAGAATTGCCCAAAACCTAATTCTTACAACAAAGAATGATATATACAAGAAATAAGGGATAATCAAATGTTCAACAAGGATTAACTAAAATAAACTTAGCCAATAAGGTTTGATATAAATCATAATGTTTCATTAAAGTATGAATATGCATAAACATTATACAATGTTTGTTATCATCAAAATCAATAAACAAATATGGATTGAAGTCATAGGGCTAACACTTACATTTGCAAAAAATGCCCCAATACTCAAATTAAAATACATAAATAATGATTTTAAAATTTTGGGTTATCACAGTGGGTGCGAAGGTAGAACCAGAGGTACAGTCCGGCAGGGTAACGACTCGATTTCACTGGTGGTTGACTCTCCTTCGGTTAGTGACAAGGATGATGCTAATTTTGGTAGGGAGCGGGATTCTCGGAATGAGAATAGACGGCAAATTTTGGTTTCAAATTCGTTGGATTTGGACGATTTTGTAAAAGTTGTAGGAGAAATTAAATCTATGGGAGATTTGCTTGTCAAATTGTGGGTGTGCTCAATATATTCCCAAGCGTAGGAATTTAGACATCGCCAAGCATAATAAATACTGAGGGAGTCCTCAGGTCATCTCCACAGGGAGTGGAATTGGTCTAAATGATCCTTAGGTGTTGCTAACCAATGAATGTAAAAAAAAATGTAAAATCATGGGGGTTGTGATTGTTGATGAGTGAGTTGTAGAGAATTAACTAAATTAAGGCAATAAAAGTAAATGGTAGGATTCTAGGGTTTCCACTCATCCACAACCAAGCAACAAGCTTCTCTCATTAGAAATTCTTATCTTGGATCGATTGAAGAATGGTCTTTGATGGAGGATTTAACTTTAAAAGCATTCACAACAAAGAAAGATAGGAGAATGATAGTAAATGCTCACTTAGACATTTTATCAAACACTTAGAGTGCATAAAGGTTCAAGCACAATGTGTACCAAGAATCACTTGATCACACATTGTCAAGAAGATGTCAAACCAAGTATTTAGAAGAGATAGTGAGTATTTATCATCATTCAACTTCCATTAAAGCACAAAAAGATGAGAGAGTGTTGTTACCTTTGTTGGTGATGGGTTTCCACCTTCAAACCCTACCTTGGAGGCTTAGAACTCCATTTAAGCTAGAAAACAAGGAGTAAATGCAAGAACAACAACAATAAATGCAAGAACTATTGATTACCAATTGAAATTGTAGCCTTACAACACAAATACAAAAGTAAAACAAACTAAATCAAACTTACAAACAAGAAATGTAACAAGAACTAGCTAAAAACTACACTACTCCTAAAACTAAGAGAGTAAACTAAGCTAAACTAACTAAAAACCCTAGAAAACTAAGAGAGTCCCCTAAAACTAAGTGGGAGTGTTTTTCATTCCAGCTGCAAAATGAGTTTAAATACCCCCTCCCTTAGGGTTACAAGAATGGGAGATGAAATGACCAAAGTAGCCTTGCTTAAAAACTCAAAATACACAAAACTGCTGCAAAATCGGGGTTCAGTACCGGTACTCAAATTTCAGTACCGGTACTCAAACCTTGCTGCCCTCAAAAATAGCATCGAGTGCCAGTACTCAAATTTCAGTACCGGTACTCAAATGCAGAAGTTGCCTAAAACGTTGTCCCGACTTCAAATGCTCATAACTTTCTCGTTCGGAGTCGGATTTTGACGTTCTTTATATGCACGCGAAGCTTGAGAAGTCTACTTTCCAACCATGGTAGTCTCATTGTATGATTCAATCTTTGAAGACTTCCAAGGTCCCACTTTGCATGCCAAAAAGCATCCATTTAAGCGCATTCAACCTACAAAGGCTCAAAAACAACAAAAGAGTCAAACGCACCTATTTACAAGATAAATGGCTCAAGTATGTACAAAATGATGGGAATAATGCAATAAAAGTATGAAATATTATGGTGCAATCAAGATTCTCGGAGCCATTCAGAGAGAATTGACCGGCAATTGTTGAATGTTGACAGTGCAAGAGGAGTGGATGGTGGGATTGCGATTCAAGATTATGGCGGATCGGCGAAAATTATGCCTGTAAGTCCTCATAGGTATAATTATTCCAATTTGATTTTGGGTGATGATGGTCAATTAGGTATAGATATTGTTCCAAATTTGCATTATGATCCTTTGATTAATTTAGAAAAAGAGGAGAAGATTTATAGATAAGTTTGAACTTATTAAAGGAAAGGTTGAGAAATTAAATGCTGTAGTGGATATTAGTGCCCTTAGTGGATGAGAATTTACAAACGGTGCTAATTGTCTGTGCGGATTCAGGTTCGAATATAAGTCCATCTTTTTTTCAGTTTACAACTGGTGGTGCAGTTGCTTTTCAGTTTACAACTGGTGGTGCAGTAAAAGCAACAGTATTTAAGAAGAAGTGTAAGCAAAAAAAAAGGTATGAGGGTAAATGGTCAACGTAGTCTGAATAAGGAAGATGTTGTGCTTTCTATGGTAGGTGTAAAAAGGGGGTGGGGAAGTCAACGTGATTCTATGAATTGTGAGGATTCTGATGCTAAACATGGTAAATTTATGGAAGCTGCATTGTGTGCTGATGAGTCACAGGTGGTGGAAGCCGGCCTTGAGCGGCCCCAATGTTTTAGATGAAGCTTCTCAGTTGGAACTGTTAGGGATAGGGGAATCCACTGACGGTTCTACACCTTAAAGAGGTTTGTCACCTCCATTCCCTTGATGTGATGTTTTTTAGGGAAACAAAAAAATAGTTTTGTCAAATGGAGGTGATTCGGAAACAATTACGTTTTGAGTTTATAGTGGTTGTTGATTCTGTAGGTCGAGCAAGTGGTTTGAGTTTTATGTGGAAACAAGGGGTAGTGTTGAATTTGATATATTCCTGTTTATCAATGATTATTGTTACAATTGGGGGATTGAGTATTAATTTTCAGTGGAATTTGTGCTATATTTATGCTAATCCGGATGATGCTCTGCGCCGTTTGGGGTGGGAAGAATTATCCAGCATTTTGGATAGAAGGGTTGGTGAGTGGGTTGTGGTTGGTGATCTGAATGAGATTGCTAGTAATATGGAAAAGGATTGTGGTCCTTGGAGGGCAGAGTCAACTTTTCGTTATTTTAGGAATTTCATTGAGGATAATAACTTAGATGGCCTTTCACTTGGAATAATAGAAGATCAGGGTCAGCTAATGTTTAGTGCAGATTGGATAGAGCTTTGGTGTCTGGTGATTGGTTTACTCATTTCCCCAATACTTGTGTGTATCATTTGATGGCCATTGGATCATATAACTGTCCTTTGTTAGTGGATCTGAATGTTAAGTTTGTAAAAAATAATGGATTGTTTCATTTTTATTCGAGATGTGTTAATTGTGAGGGGTGTGAATCCCAGGATTCAATAGCATGGAATAAGGAGGTGAGAGGGGCAATCTGGTGCAAAGTTGGGGAAAAATCAATTTTTGTAGAAAGCAGTTGTCCAGCTAGAACAAGATGACACGTACTAATGTGTTAGCCTTGTGACTTCAATCCAACTTTGTTGAATGATTTTGATGATAACAAAAGATGATAACAAAAATTATTATTTGTTTATTCAATTGTGCATATAAATACTTTGTTATACACTCTTTATAATTGTCAAACTTTATAGAGTGATTATTTGGCTAATCTTGTTGATTCATTAACATTATCCTATAGTTCTTATTTATCCATTATAGTATATATATGTATAATAACAGGATTCAAGTTATCAATTAAAGAAGGTTCATCCATCATTAAAGCTAAGCTCAAGTGAACTTGTTGAACATTCACTAAGGAGCATGGAGCAAAGAGCTACAACATTATTGAAGTCAAAGATGAAGCCTAGCACAAGCAAAGCACAAGACTTGAAGATTCATTTATGAATATCTTTGTTTTATTATTGTGTGAGTATTTATGAATTTACTTGTGTGAATCTCTCTTTAGGATGAACTATATTGGCTCAATTGACCTTGACTTAAAGACCACAGGTTTTAACTTTGGAAAATCACATTTTGGTCAAAAATTTATTCAAGCTCATAGTGGGCTATATGGACTCTAAAGACAAAATGTTTTATACTTATTGCTTTGACATATGTATCTTTTGGAAAACATTTTGAACTAAGCCAAAAATGTCTTTGAACACTTAGTTAACTTGTTCATATGTTGTAAGTTGTTCTAGACTTAAGAAAACTCAAAAATTGGCTTAACAACATTTCTAGTAGACTAAACTAGTTATTCTAGTCGACTAAGAATGAAGACAGTAGCTAGTTTTGAGAAATCTTGTTTCTAGCCGACTAATCATGTGTATTAGTCGACTAACTGGTCTTCTAGTCTACTAACTCTTGAGTACCAGTCGATTAATCGAAGGTCAGTAGCTTTGTTTTGATATGCAGTTCTTCTAGTCGACTAAACCTAGTTTTCTAGTCGACTAATCGATTCCGGAAAGCTTTTATCAAGTATTTTAAATGGCCTAGTCGATTAACCCTTTAGTCCTAATCTACTAATCGTGTCTAGATTTCAAATTGCAAAGCTTTCTGCTATAGTAGTCGACTAACCCCTTTTGTCTAGTCGACTAAGACTTGTCTGCAACTCATAACGGCTAGTTTTTGACAAACCAATCAACTCTATTTTTGTGCTTAACGGCCATATTCTTTGATGGGTCTATTTATACTCATTGTATGAGTCCTGAATCAACTAATGAACACACAAAAATTTATACCAACATAGTATTCAACATTTTGTGTGATATTAGTCAAAGATTCACCATTCTCTTTTGAAGCCAAAATTAGTTCATTTATTTGAGAGATATTAGTGTGAGCTTTATCTATTATAAATCAGCTTGTTGAAGCACTTATTGTATTTGTTCACTCTATTCCTTTGTAATCCTGTGTGAAAAAGGGTTGGGTTGTAACCCTTGTGAAGCTTGAAGTTTGGTGTTCAAATTCAAGCTTGTGAGAAGTCTTTTTGTGAGCATTTGTGATCTCTTTGTGAGATTGGGTGAGAATCTTCCACCGTTAAAAAAGATTGTGGGTGAGGGTCTTCCACCTTAGAAAGAAGACTGTTGTAAAGGTTTCTCCACCTTGAAGCAGTAATCCTATAGTGGATTGGGGAATCCTCGAGACGAAGATCTTGAAGCGTGGATGTAGACGGAGATCGAACCACATTAAAATCCTTGTGTTTGAATCTCTCTAACTCTTCTCTTGCATTTCAATTTATACTTGCTATATTAATTGTTGAGATGTGATTCAAAATTACATTCTCTCATTTCGAATTAAGTTTGTTAACTTGTTTATCTTTTGCTGAATTTAATTGGACCTGACTTTTTATTTGGTAATTATTTTTAAAGTTTGCAAAACCTCTATTCACCCATCTAGTGGTATATACTTGGGCCAACAATTGGTATTAAAGGAGGAGCTCTTCATTTGATTATCTTTTTGAGATAAAGATCTTTGCAAACTTGTTTATTTGATTATTTGAAAGAATGAATTTTAAAAATGATTTTTGTCTTGGTAAATCTACTTCTCATAGATGTGTAAATGATTTTAATGATGATTTTGATAATGAATTATCTTATGATCAACTTCAATCTTATTGTGACAAACTTCAATTTTTTTGTGAAGAACTTTGCAAGAAAAATTATACTTTGAACAAAAGTCATAAACTTTTGAAGAATGACTTCTCATCCATTTCAAAAATAAAAATGGCTCTTTAAAAGCTAAATTCAACTTTGGTTAAAAAGGTTGAGTCTTTGAGAAACACAACTTCTACTTCAATTTCATCAAATGATTTTGAAGAATTGAAAAGTGAAAATGTTATTTTGAAAAATGAAAATTCTGTTTTGAAAAACAAAATTGATAATCTTGAACAAAAGTTAAATATTTGTGAAATTGAAAAGATTTCTTTAACAAATGAAAGAGACTCTTTGAAAAGGGGAAATGTATTTCAAAAATAGCTCATATTTCAAAACCTAAAGTGCAAGCTCATGTGATCAAGGCTAGACCCAAATATATTCCTACTTGTCACAATTGTGGTGGTAAGGGACACATTCCACCCAAATGCCCAAAGCCTAAAGCCAAGACTTTTGTAGATAAGAGTCGAAGATATGGCTAGGAGAACATACCTAGAAAATTGTGCATGAACCTATACACACACATCATTCTCCTAGATTTATTCCCACTTGCCATCATTGTGGCAAAAAGGGTTATATTAGACCAAATTGCTATTACCTCTTAAGAGACTATAGAAGGACCCCATATGATTATGAACCTTATAAAAGTTATTGGTAGATGAATAGGTATGCCTCCTAAGGTTGTCATGGAGCAACCAAAGGTGAAAACTATTTGGGTTAGGAAGGATGATCCTATATCACATAGTGTTTGATTCCCTTAGTCCAAAATGACCATGAGTCCAAAAATGACATTAAAATACCTTGTTAATGATTTATGCTTATTGATATCTCTTATTTATCATTGCATATTCTCTCTTCATAATATTTTTGAGCATATATTTGATTATGATGATTATTCTTTTTATATATGACATTTTGGAAGAGAAATATTTGTGTGCATAGATCAAAAAGGAACCTATCTTTGTTTGCCAAAGTAATGATGAAGTCATGCATTCAAAACATTGATGATGGAGGACATTTAATATTTCAATCATGAGTGATAAAGATCACTAGTCAAGAAATCCACCATCAACTCTTCAAAGATGAATGAAATGGAACCAACCTTGTTTGGTAATTTGTAAGAATTTATTTTAAATTCTTGTTTATAATTCCTTCTATGTCATGTGGATATAATTCTATTTGATGAATCATACGCTTAAAACTTGCTAATTTTGATTGCAAGATGAAGAGAATAGTTATGTAATGATTTATGAGCTATAACATCTTTCTTTATTGATTTGTTGCTCAACATGATTTTTGGATGATTCCTATTAACTTACATTTGTCTTATCATGATGATTGGAAGCAAATGACATAAATGTATTGTTTGTCTATCAATATAATGTATTGATGTTTATTGATGATATACATTTCTAATCTCTTGCTATGTGTAATGAATGAGTTCTCAAAAATAAAACTTGTTGATTTTGATTGAAAATATTTTATTGAAAATATTTTATTAAAAAAGAGGGAGATTTATTTTCAATTAAAGCAATGTCTTAAGGGAGCAATGCCATTTTTTTTTTTTTTTTTTTTTTTTGAAATTCTTGTTTATTCTAAAAATTATCTTGGTTCATTGCTAAAGATAATATTTTAAATGACT
>JAESVK010000827.1:194530-217188 GCA_017140935.1 Hamamelis virginiana
TACTAGGCACTCTTTTAGGCAACTTGTAAATGGCATCCTTTTAGATTCCTTTATTCATGTAAGTATCACAATCTTAACTAACTTAAGAATATACTCACTTTTATTCAGGATCATTATTCTGAATAATTCCAATATCTGCCAACAACTTTTGTAGCATTAATGATATTAAGTACATAATCTTTTATGAGATTCCATATTTCTCAAATATTAAACTCATATATAATCCCTTATAAAATCAACATTTTTGAGAGATTAGAATTCCTATAACTTTTATGGAATTCATGATACTACACTTAGTATTTAAAGTATGCACTTAAATAAAGAAAGCTGAGAATGAATGATGACTTTATTGCTCCCACTAGTCCTTTTTGAAACAAGGTATTTATTTATTAAACTCTTTAATAATATAAAATCTCTTATAATGTTTCATAAAGGAAGGTTCTCAACCATTATGGAAACATTGCTTTCTAATAACTCTTTATTAAAGAAAGCATAGCTTTCAAGGTTTATTTGAAATATCTCATATTTAAAATAAATCTTTAAACTATAACGTTTAACATATTTAAGGTCCTTTTTATATAAATGATTCAACTAAAATATTCTCAATATTTTCTTTTTAGCTTTACTTCAAATGAATAATTTGAACTCTTCAAATATTCATAGTTTTGAATCCTTTGAACACTTTCAAATATTCAAAATAGATATGAAGTATTTCAAACTAAATGTAAGGCTTATACAGCTCATGTATTATCCTTTTAATCTCCTTATAAATAAGATGATTGGATTATATTAATTAATGAATTCAAACAAAGTGTCAAGATTCATTTATCAATACAACCCTATGTAGTTGAATCATATATATATTTAATAGCATTCATGAAGAATTTAGAACTTTAAAATAATTGCCAGAATTTATCCAAATAATCAATATTATAAATAAACTATTTTAAATAATCGAAATATTAAAAACTAAATAAAAACTTCTAAAGAAGCATTTATTACAAGCTGGCAATAATTAAAAGTTCATCAAATTCTAAATAAACTAGTCAAGAATTGAGCTATAGTGTTGAAGGCAGCAACTCTTGATCCTTTCCAAACACTGAAAGCTGAATATCTACTCGACCTTTTGCTTCCCCTTGTCTCCTATATACAATCGTATTGTATAAGAAAAACACAGTTAGGTATCTCATACCATAAAGCAAAATAATACTAATTCTCAATTAGTAAATATACATGATGTACCATCAGAAGAACCATTCTTCAACGAAGACAGGTACTCCTTGCAATTCCTTTTCCAGTAACGAATTCTGCCGCAGTGGAAACTTTTTCCTTTATACTTTTTCTTCTTGCCTCCTTTTGGCTTATCATTGGATCTCTTCTTCTTTCCCTTGCTTTTAGGCTTGGTATTAGAAGTTGAAACTCCATCAATAGCCAATACGTTCCCTTTGAATTCCTCTTTCAAGGTTTCCTCCACAGTTACTAACTTGTTCATCAAATCAGTCAAAGACAAGTTTGAATTCACATCAGACATGTGAATATCAATGATGAACGGTTTGTAACTAGCAGGTAGGGAATGAAGCAGTATGTCAATACCTATCTCAGATGTTATAATAACACCTAGATTGTTCAAGGAGTTGATATTTTGGATCATCTTGAGGCAACGCTCATGAACGGAGGATCCTTCCATCATCTTACAGGAATAAAGTTCACCTATGGCATTGTACTTTACAATTCCATTTTGTGAGCTATACAAATCCTTAAGATATGATAGGATTGATCGTGTACTTCCAAAGTGCACATCATCCTTTATCTCCTCCTCAATAGCCCTATCCGACAAGGTATTGGGGCATGAAGTAGTAATGACATTTTTTGTTGTATCTGCGGCGGTTAAGATAATCTTTTAAATTATTTAACCATTCTTGGGAATCATGACCAGTCAAACGGTTGTCATCAAGGATTCTAGATAAGGGGTTTAGTGGAGCCATCTACAACAGAAAATAATAAAAGTAAATTTCATATTATTCAAAACATAAATACCTATTGGTTTCTAAGTCTTATGGTACCTCCCACTATTTTATTCAAATCTCATACTCCCTTAGATGAGACTCGGGAATTTCATCATCTGAATTTCCATAGTAGGGATTGGGGTCCCATTAAAAATTAGTAATCCTCACATAATAGGTTCTTGGATACTAACCCTTAATGAGTGGATAACTCTTATCCTAATGCTTCTTAAAGCAAATTCCAATCATCCTTTAGCCTCTAAATTGTAGTATCCTCACATAATAGGTTCTTGGATAGTACTCTTTAGTTAAGTCACACCCATCATTCGCATAAGTATGGTCAATTGAATGTTGTGCCCCTCACAAAATAGGTTCTTGGGATACATCATTATCGCACCTTATGATATCCAATATTAAAACAAGACAGTATGAACCCTCAGGATAAATATGTTCCCGCATATCTGCAGCCAAACACATCTACCTTAAGAATCCACCTATCATGTAATGATGGGAGGCTAGGATAAAGCCCAAGGCCTCTTCCTTACAACTTAATTTTGAATTAAAAGGGGTTTTGTAAAAAGTGGTCTCATTTAAAATAAACATACATCACATGCATCACATATATATCAAACATACATATAATGTTTAGACCAAACTTTATATTAGTTCTCGATTATCCTCCCACTGTCCTACTAGAGGCTATGGTGGATTCATCTTGAACATATAATAAATTAGGTCAAGGCCCCTTACCAAGCATACATCTCATATATTAATGGGCATTGGATTAATTATGGACTTTAGGGTGGGTTCATTCTTTGAGCCAATAAGATGAACCCTAGGTGATCGTAATTAAAACTATGTAACTATTACATCAAGACTAAAAGATTTTCGAAAAGTCTTGAAGTCCTCGCCAAGTCCTTCTCAAGTACTTGCCTTTTCCTCTCGTACAAAACTCCACCATGCACCTCAAGTCCACCATGCTCCACCAAGTATCCAATATTACATTTAAAATAAAAGAAAGAAGGGGATTAAGGAGATAGGGGATACATAGGGATTGAGAGGGAAAGAGGCATGCAAGCCTCAAATTAATTACATCACTTAAATTTAAACAACTTCAAATACAACCCTTAAAATAAGCCAAACACATCTAATGCGGCCAATCACATCTCATTTAATTGGTCTTAAGTCCATAATTATCCATTCATATTTATACAAACTCATTGCATAAATAAAAACAACAATAATAAAAGAATGATGGCAATGGCTTTTAATAATTAAAGTCAATATTATTATTATTATTATCTCATAACAATAATAACAATCTTTTAAATCTCATTTAAAACAAAACCATCATATCTCATATGAATGTAAAAGTGTCTTTTCTTAAGTAAAACTCCCAATTAACTCAATTAGGGTTTTAAATAAATAGAATTTAATTTGAGAAATTAATCTAATAATTCCTATCATGCATTTAACACTTTAATATGCATTATAGATTAATCAACATTAACCTATATGGAAGGAATTAAATAATAACTCAAAACCAAAATTTCTTGAAAAGACACAAACCCAGTTTTTTTCACAAAACTATGAATTCAGCTACTGTTTTGGGACTAAACTTTCCTATATTAAAACAAACTTTTAAAATGTGAGAATCTCTATTTCACAAGGATTTTCAGTCCTCTTTCAAATGGCATAGGTCTCGTTTAGTGATTCCAACGTTTGGTATCACTTTAACGCACTTTGTGACACTAACTCCAAACCATGGCAGAATCTGGAATTTGTTCACAAATGCATTTATTGGGTATAACCTAAAGTGAACTAAGTCATGGAAACACTTCAATTCACTAGGTTTTTCAGTCCTCTAAACAATGGCAGGGGTCTCAATACTTGATTCCAACGTTTGGTATCAATTAGAGACATTTTGTGACAGAGAGTCAGATTTTCCAGAATTGACTCTTATTCACAAAAAATCTAGTGTGGCTATTCTAGGTCATTAAAAATCATGGGAACTCTTCCTAGACTTTGTTAAGACCTTATATTAATGAAGTCAATAGGTGGCAAGCTTCAAAAATCCCAGAAACTATTTTTCATGGATTTTACAAAAGCTTCATGATTGCTGCCCAGAAAAAACAGCAACCCAGTTTTAATTTCAAAACGATTTCAAAATTAATCATTTCAATATACAAGCATGCTAAAACATTTTTAACACATTTATATATCATCTAGCAGCATCCCTAAATGTTTTTAAGCAATTAAAAACAATAATTCATCACATGAATTTTACAATCTCTCCAGAACACTAAAATTGTTTCATAAAAAATACTTTTCATCAAATCTTTATGTTCTTCAATTTTGATTTTTCAAAAACAATAAAATTTATTTTGAAAACTTTATAAACACTTTATAAAACATATAAAGAACATAAGATCATGAAAACATAAAATAAAATAAGGCACACTAGGGTTCCAAACCCATGTGGCCGAAAATCATAGTGGGAGAGAGAGTGTGTGCTAGGGTTAGGGTTAGGGTTAGGGAACCTTACCATAATCTAACCCTTTTAGGGTTTCCATAAACACCAAATATGCTGCAATATTATCTATATTGTAATCATTTAAAATAAGAAAGAATCAAATCAAAGATAAGAAACTTTCCTAAATCAAATAATTCACAAAATAGAAACTAGGAATTTCTTAGTTTGACATTTAGGGATTCCTAAAACAAATTAAGAAATATTCCTATTTTGGTTTAGGGTTTCTAAAACATAAAACCAGCCACCATTGATGATGAATACAAGGATTCAAAGAACCCTAATTCACCATTGTTAAACACTTTAACATGAACTCCATTAAAACACAAGTTTAAACAATTTTAAACTAAGTTATTTGCATTCATCAAGAATCAAAATTTTAACAATTTAAAATCAATCAAGATATATGCAAATATATTCTAGGGTTTGAAAATCCTAGTAGCCGAAATTCATGAGGGTGAAAACCTTCAATGCCGTGAACCCCTATAGCCATTAAAACCAGTTTTTCTCAAAAACAAGTTTTGTTCATAATTCAAAAATTCAAGAACATCATCTAAACTTTCTAGGGTTTCCAAAACTCCAAGAAAATATCATAGAACCCTTAGAATACTTCCATAGAACACTTCTATGAAGTTTGAAGGGAAGCCATTGAGTGGTTTGAACAAACCAAGCAAAACAAGAATACTTTTCTAAAAATTTCTGCAGAAAACAGTGCTACTGTCCAGCAGTTGTTTTGCCTTCAAACGCTGCCTCAATGGCTTGTAAAAATTCCCAAATTCATATGAAAACATTCTATATTGAGTCATGATCGAAACAAGACCAATTTCATGCGATTTGGATATGTTTTGATCAATATACAAGCCAAACAAGTTGGCATGCTCCAGAAAAACGGGATTCTGGGTTTGTTCTCAAAAACCCTTGAATCTCAAACACCAAAGGGGTAAAACCCTTATGGCCGTAACTCTCATAGTGCAGCCCCACATTGCCGAATCCCTCTAGGGTTTTACATAAACCCTAGTTGCCATTTAAACACAAAACCAAAACAATAAACAAGGAGGAGAACCTCCATGGCCGAATTCCACATGGTTTCTAAAACCATTGATTTTTCGATTTTAATTAATTAAATCCATTCTTGCCATCATTAAACTCATGTCCATGCTTGATCTAGCTCTGATACCACTGAAAGGTTGTGACAAATATGGATTGGCAGCGAAAGTAGAAAACAAAAATTTTTCTTTTATTAAACAATCCATATACACATCCATTCAAGAATCGATTCAAGCATAGGGTCATATATTTAAATATACAAGAACATATATTTAATACAATAAACATGCTTACTTGTAATCCGTACGTAGTAGCTTTCCTTCAAGTTTCAAAGCGATGAAACCTCCAAAGGTATCCACACGAGTGTAAGACTTCTCGAACCTCCTAGTCCTCCACAACCTTTGTGAGAGAAGCTAGCTTGGAGAGGGAGAGAGGAGAGGGACGGCTAGAGAGAGAGAGCCCTAGTGGAAGTGATGCTTATGATTTAGGGTTCCCTCTCTTCTTATTTATAAACTTTCTCCTCTTTAAGGAGTGTTTGGTTACTAGTGCTAGCATGACCAAATATCCTTGTATTTTTATCTCATAGGGTGTCTTAGGAACAGATTTGGAAGGAACCCTATTCAATAAATAAGCGGCTGTCTCTAATGCATATCCCCAAAAGGATTTTGGCATATCAGTGTAACTCAGCATCGACCGTACCATGTCCATCAAAGTACAATTTCTCCTTTCAGATACACCATTCAGCTGAGGTGTACCAGAAGGAGTTCACTGCGATAATATGCCAGCCTACTTCAACTCTGAATTCTTTGAACTTTTCAAAAGATTCAGACTTGTGTTTCATAAGATACACAGTCCCTGACCGTGAGTGATCATCGGTAAAGGTAATAAAGTAGGTGAAACCACCCCTGGCAACCTTATTTAAAGGTCCACATACATCAGAATGTATCAACCCCAGTATGTCTCATGCCCTCTCACTGTGACCAGTAAAAGGAGATTTGGTTATTTTACCCGTAAGACAAGGTTCACAAGTAAGTAAGGGTATAAGTACATATGGACCCAGTTGCCCATCCTTCCCTAACTTGTTGATCCTCTCCTCACTAACATGACCTAATCTCAAATGCCATACATAGGTTGAGTCTTTCTCATCTCGAGGTCTTTTATGCCTCTTGGCATCATGTCTATCTTCTAAGCCGTTGACACTACCATCCATGTTTAAGAAATATAAACTATTTAGATATATGCCAGAACCAACAGATTTATTTCCAATAGAAATAGCACAATTATCCCTATTGAAAACAAATTCATAGCCAGAACAAGTTATGGTTGAAACCGAAATAATGTTCCTGACTATTCCTGGCATAAATAAACAGTTTTCTAATTTCATGACATGTCCAGATAGAAGGTTTAAGTCACAAGTCTCAACAGCTAATGCAGCAACGCTTGCTCCATCTCCCACTCGAAGGGTAACTTGATCTTGACTTAATTTTCTGCTTTCTCTTAGTTCTTTAATATTTTTACATATATGAGAACTAGCACCGATATCTAATACCCAAGAGGAAGCATCGCTTAGTGATAGATAAAATCCTGAATTAGGAACTCTTCCAAATTCTATAAGCCTCTTATCTTTACAAGGTCCAGTCAAACAGTAGTCATTTTCATTTTCAGATATTTGTGTGAGTATAACCATTATGATATCTACAAAAATAAGTAACAGATTATTAAAATATTTCATTTAAAACCATAATAACTTGGTCTTTAGTTTTATGGTGTCTCCCACTATTTTATCAAATCCCATACACCATTTATAAGATTCAAGAATTCAGGATAGAATTCTTAATGGGGATTGGGGTCCCATTTGAACTAGTGGACCTCACATGATAGGTTATTGCTTAAACTAAAAATGAGGTGCGCAATAGATTCCCAAGCGTAGGAATCTACCGGTCGTCAAGCAATAATTTCTAGGAGTCCCTAGGTTATATCCACAGGGAGTGGAATAGGTTCTACTCGATTCTTAGGTCTTGCTACCCAATAAATGCAAAGAAAGTGTAAAAGATGGGGGTTTGTTTGTTGTGAAAGATTTGTGCCAAATTAATGGCAACTTAAGAATAAAAACTTGTTAAATAAAGAGGATGGGTCCTATGGGTTCATTCCTTCCAAACCTTTGATAAATGAGCTCTCAAATAAAACTCAACCAAGATTCCATTTACTCTATGGTCTTGATTGGAGGATTTGGCAATAGAAGCTTAAATAAAGTGAAATAAATGATAGAATGAAGTTCAAAAACTCTCTTGGGCATTTTCACAAACATGTAATATGCATATGTGCTCATAAACCAAACACAACAAGTTTAACTAGTTATAAAATGGTCATGAATATGAAATTACAAGGATTCAAAAGATGAGAGAGTGTTTAAACTTTATTCCATTGGTATTTGAAAGCTTTTGAGATGAGAGAGCATCATTTACCTAGGGCTTGGGGAGGAAATCCACCATAGAACCCACCTTGGGGTGGTTAGCTAGCCATAAATAGGAGTAAATGCACAAATGAGAACAATAAATGCATGAAATATGAAATAAATGCTTCTATATTACCAAAGAGATGAAATTACAAAGTCTTCAAGCCAAAAGTAAGATGAAACAACTAAAACTATTGATTACAAGTGAAAGAAAGCAAGAACCAACTAAATCTAACATTAACTAAGTGATTAAACTAAGTATTAACTAATCTAGAGAGAAATCTAAGAGAGGAATTAAAAGCCCTAGAAAATCTATGGAGAAAACCTAAGAGAAGAAGAAACTAAGAGAGAGAAACGTATTGTGTAAAATTGGCCCCCTCCTCACACGGCCCAAGAGTAAAGTCACATTTCCCTAGCTTAAGGAAACTTTAACTTTGAAGAAATTACAAGTTTGCCATTAAAAAGGGCACCAAAAAGCCAAAAGTAAAAATCTGCTGCGCGGGTCCTCTACTACCGGTAATAGGGAACAACTACCGGTTGAAGAGCTCACTGGTTTCCTGCTTGAATTCCCTGATAATTCCTATTACCGATAATAAGACTCACTACCGGTAGTAGGGAACAACTTTTGCCAAAATGCTTCGTTTTGTTTCCAAACTTCACCAAACTCAATCCAAGCATGCTCCACTACTTTGCGACAAAACAAGAATCACCGAAAAGAGGGCCTTCAACCCACTCTTTGACAACAAAAACCTATAAATCAATAAAAAGTGGACTTTAAATCAAATGCATCAAAATTATGATATTTGAATTAGAATGTGCGACAAAATGGGGATAAAAGCACTGCTAAAAATGTGATTTATGATGCTAATCAGTTATTGGACCACTAATCCAAAGGGGTGGATAACTCTTATCCAATGCTTCTCAAGCAAGTTCCAACTTTCCTTTAGCCTCTAAATCGCAGTGTCCTCACATGATAGGTTATTGGATAGTGCTTTTTAGTTAAATCACACCTACCATTCACATGAGTATGGTCAATTGAATGTTGCATCCCTCACATGATAGGTTATTGGAATGCCCCATTATCGCATCTCATGATATCCAATATGTAACAAGCTAGTATGAACCCTCAGAATGAATGTGTTCCCACATAACTGCAGCCAAACACATCTACCATTAAGATCCACCTATCTTGTAATGGTAGGAGGCTAGGATAAAGCACTCGTATGCCTCTTCCTTACAATTTAATTTTTGAAAATGAGGGGTTTTAGGTCTTATCAGATTAAACATACATCGCATGCATACATATATCACATATATCAATTCACTAACCATTCTTTATTATTAGTACAATAATGATATTCCCACTGTCCATGAAGGAAGGGAAAACTATCATTAAAGACATATAATAATATGGTTAATGGGCCCCTTAAAACATACATCTAGCATATATATATATGGGCCTTATGGAAAGTTTATGGACTTTTTAAGGTTGGGCCCAACTAGAGCCATTAGTTGAGCCCTAGGTCTAATGTGGGTTATCTGATCGCAATTTTAACCAGTAACTATTACATAAAGAAAAGTCTTCGAAAGCCTTCTTTTTGTCCTCCCACTGCTCCATGCATCCTCGGGTCCACCACGTACCTTCTTGATCTTCAAAGTACATTTACAATAAACAAAGAAATGGTATAAAGGAATAGGGGAATACATTTGGGAGAAAAGGGAGAAGGCATGCAAGCCTTAGTTAAAATTACATCACCAAAATTTAACAACTTAAATTTACAACCCATAAAAGATAACACATCTCATGCGGCCAATCACATCTCATTTTAATTGGTCTTTTAAGTCCATAACTTTCCATTTATTATACAATCAAATTGCATAAAATAAAGCATTCAAAGGAACAAAAGATAAATGGCAATGGCATGTATTTAATAAATTAAAGTAACACTTTATTTTTAGTGTTTTCTCAAAACACAAAGAATCTGCCCGCTGTTTTGTAATAATTATTTGCACCTTTTAAAACAACTTTTAAAATACATGAACACTTCATTTCACTAGGACTTTCAGTGTTCTTTCCAATGGCAGGAGTCTCGTTAAGTGATTCCAACGTTTGGTATCACTTTAAAGAGATTTGTGACTGTAACTCCAAATCATGACAGATTTGAATATCGGTCACAAAAAGCTTAATGCGGCTAGCTAAAGGTCAAAATAAATAATGGGAACCCTTCCTACAATTAGTTAAGACCTTATAAAAGTGAAGTTGATAAGTGGCTCATTGTAAAAATATTTAAAAACAAATTTTTAACATTTTACAAACTGACAGTGTTGCTGTCCAGAAATGGCAGCACACTGTTTTAGCTTCCAGAAATGGCAGCACACTGTTTTAGCTTTATAACTTTTATAAAACCTAACCAATTAATATTATTTCGCACACTAACTATTAGAACACTTAAATATATTAATATTGATGACCCCCATGCATTTTAATTGAATTAAAAAGCTAAAACACAAAGTGTTTCAATCCAAAACCCTAAAATGGCAATTAGGGTTTCCAAAAACCCTAATTTCACTATCTTTCATATTTCATCACATTTTTGAATTACAAAACTTTCCAAATAATTTTATAACTTAGAAAAACATGTAATAAAATATTTTTGAAGAATTAAAAATGATAAATAAGCCACCTAGTGGCCGTGACACACTAGGGTTTGTGGCCGTGAATACCAAGGGTGTTTGGGTCTTGGGGTTTCTTATTTTGATTAAATATAATATCCAATATTATAAATTAATCAAAGGAATTATAGGTTTAATTAAAACCTATAATGAGTCATCAATTACAAGCTTTCCTATTTCATAATGAATCTAAATATCACAAGCTTTGACTATCAAAGAAAGCATAAAAGTAGAATCTTATTTGAAATAGGAAACTTTCCTTATCATCATAGAGTTTCTAAAACTCTAAATTTCCAGCCACCAATTAATTAATTAATCTTATTAATTAACTTCTAATCTAATTAGAACTTACCTAATTAGTATCTCATACTAAATAGGACATTGGTTATCAAATAGGAAACTAGTTGAAATTGGCAACTCCAAATCTAACTAAGTTTCCTATTATGAATGGGTTTCTAAAATTGATGGAATCTCATCCATCAATCATGGCCATCCAATCTAGGATTTCTAAACCCTTGACTAACTAAAATTAATTAGGATTTCAAACCCTAGAGGCAGCCCCCCAAAACCCTAGCCATCATCTCCTTCACAATGGCCACCATGGCCGAAATTTTCACAAGGGTTGTTAAACCCTAGTTTGGCCCCATGAACTAATGGCACCATGAAACCCGTCCATTAATTAATGGCACCATGAAACCGTCCATCATTATAGGGTTATCAAAACCTAAATGCAATAAATTAAAACAAAACTAAAGAGGTTCTAAACCCCCATGGCCGAATTCCTCATTGTGATTTTCTCAAAATCCAATTTTAATTAAAAACAACATTTTAATTACATGCCAAGCTATGCCATTCATTATTCGAATCATAGGTTTGAGTTGGCTCTTATACCACTGAAAGAATACGCCATGGGAGCGCAGCAGAAAGTAAACAATAAAAATTTCTCAATGATATTCATCCAAGAATCGAACTCAAACTATAAAAGCGAATCAAAACAATTAATCAAACATTAATTAAAGCTTACTTGTGTTCCTTTGTAGATGCTATCCTCCAATCCTTTGCCGTGAATCCTCGCGAAACCTCGAGTTCCAAAAATATGGAAGCCTCCAATGAATAGTCCACACGAGCGTAAAACTCCTTGAATCCCTTGTTCTTCACAACCCTTGTGAAAAAGCAAGCTTGAGAGGGAGAGAGAGAGGGTGGCGGCAATGAGAGAGAGAGAGGCTCACTTTGATGAGTTCACCTAGCCCTAGGTTTATCCCTCTTATTTATAAACCCTCTCCTCTTTTAATGACATTTGGTTACAAGTGCTAGCTTGACCAAACCTCATGTTAAATAGTAATATTCTAATTTAGTATATCCTTAATCCTTTTAGTTATTAACTATTAATAACAAGAATTAAGCTTATATATTAATTAGAATATCCCCTCCCACAAATTCAAGAGGATCTCTTAAGCTCTTATATGTGTGATCCATTGGGTTCACCCCAACCTAGTAGTGGCTTGGGAACATCGCATGTTTCCCAAAATAGAAACTTTCTATTTTTGGTTCAATTGAAACTATTCCAATTTTGCCCTAAGTGATAACACTTATCATTAGGCCTACACTAGTCATAAGTGACATCTAGCAACATATCATGATATACCCTAGGTGTGAGTGAATATACAAATATAAATGAACCCTTCGTGTAATAGATAATCCTTCACCAAACAATGTCACGATTAAGTTATTTGGGTATGGATTCATGTCAAACCCTAACTTAATCCTGTGTTAGCCATTCACCAAAATATAAACCCAATTAGGTTAACCCATGAAAACACTTTTCCTTGGTTACCTTGTGTTTTGGCCAAAGACTTCATTGAGTTATTATTTGTGAATTAACTGTGACATTCTCCCTTTGATATTAAGGGTGGTGATCCCCTATTGCACACTCACCTACCTTCATATACAACTTACTAAAGCCAATGAGCACCGATTACATCCTCATGATTAAGGGTGTACAAGATACTATCAAACTCTAGTAATTCATACATAAGATAACCAGTGGTGTCTCAGCTATGAGGATTACAAATGTGACTATACACATGAGCAGCTTTTGACATTCAAATACATCTCCATAAGCTGTACTCATATTGGTCACGTTCAGTGTACTTGTTCTCTAACAAGCACCCACAGGTTTACTATAGTGTCTCTATTTGAGACTCACCATCCTCCCATTGGAGCTAGTATAACCTGAGCTAATATTAACGGTTTATTATCGCCCAAATAAATAAACTTATGATTAGGAACATATCTAGAATAGATGTTCTTGAAAATCGTATGTCTCTTTATCTCAACACTTGAGATACAATTCTCTATCATACTATTCAAGGACATTATCATGAACAGTTATAAATAACACAAGTTTACATGATAATATAAAAGCCATTTCATAGATGAATAAGATTCATACAATAACATAAATGAAATAAAGTTCCCTAAGTACAACCTACTAATTGGTTTTAGGGCACACTTCTAACAGAAAAGAGATATTATGACAGGAATATATGTGATGAGTGTTTTCACTATTATTTATATGCGATAAGAGTTTTCACTATGTTGGATGTTTTCACTGTGTATATGCTTATAAATAATTTTATAAGTATATATTAAAAACATATATGTGACGAGTGTTTTTACTATTATTTATATGCGATAAGTGTTTTCACTATGTTGGGTGTTTCCACTCTACTAGATGTTTTCACTGTTTTGGATGCTTATAAATATACAGTGAAAACATATATATATTAAAAACAAATAGTGAAAATAGTACATTATCACTGTATATATGAATATATATAAGCATTGTCATGCGTTTAATGTAAAACACTTTATATGCGATAAGTGTTTTCACTATGTTGGGTGTTTTCACTCTACTAGATGTTTTCACTGTCTTGGATGCTTATAAATATACAGTGAAAAAATATATATTAAAAACAGACAGTGAAAATAGTACATTGTCACTGTATCATATGAAAATGGTGAAAATAGTAAAATCCTAAAAATGAATTTCCGTCTACTCATAAAGGGGCAGTTGGAAAATTAAATGCAAATTTTTCTACAATATAGAGATACATTGTATTCTCAATAGGTATGATGTGTAGTGTAATACATTGAATATGTGTAAGTCATTTAATGTATCTGTCTAGGAAATCTAATGCATTTTTCTAGACAGAATAAAAAAGAACCAAACAAAGAGGAATTAATGAAAAAAGATGAATAGACGATTTAATCAAGTCTATATAAGTCTTACCTTACTGATATTGCTATGCATTTCTATGTCACAGTCAACCATGGCGGCAGTAAACAAGGTTCAAATTCAGCATTTTACTTTTTAGTTTTTTTTTTTTTTTTTTCAAAGTGATCATCATTCTTTTTTCACATCATTTATTTTCTTATTTTAATGAGTAGAGTTTGTTTTTTGCTAAAAAGTGTAAAGATCTAATGAATCTACAGCGATTATCCTCTGAATTGGAGTATGACTTGAGAGATGTCGACAAGAAGCTTTCTGCAAACAAAGAACAAGAAGAAATACTCCACCTTCAACACAAACAACTGGAGACAAAAAAAGCAGAACTGTGGAAATTTTTGGCTAGGATCGAACAATAAAAGCAAGAGCTGTTGATGGAGTTACCTAATGCGATTAAGCGGTTGTGAAGAAAAGTTTTTTATTATGAATGTAATAAAAGTTTTATAATGTAATAAAATAGTTTTTGTGTTATTAATTTATTCAGTATTTTTCCAGCTGATTTCTATAGATCCATGGCTGATCTCTCAAAAAACAATGTACATAGAATGATAGATACAAGTGGAAGAGAAAGAGAGAGAGAAAGAGAGAGAGAGGTGATCCATAGCTTCAAATCACCGTAAAAAGAGGTGCAAGAGAAAAAGACAGACATAGCTGATCCATGGCTGATTTCTATATATCCATGACTGATCTCTCAAAACAACGTACATACAAAGGATAAGAGAGAGAGAGAGAGGTGGGAGAGGAAGAGAGACAAAGAGAGAGAGAGAGAGGTAGGTGATCCATTGATTGAAATCAACGTATAAAGAGGTGCGAGAGAGAGAGAGAGAGAGCTGATCCATGGCTTGATGTGTGTTTCTTTCGGTGCTTCTCATGTTTTTATTTCCTTTTCTAATTTAATGACTTGGCACTGCCATGTCATTGACGGGAAGAATAAATGGGATATGATACAGGATGTTCAGCATTTTCCTTATCCTTAATAGTAAATTTACATGTTGGTATAATAGTACTAAAAAAATTTTATTAATTGATGGATGCCACTAGCAATATGGGTGGATGGCAATAGAATCACCTTTTTTAAGTTTTTTTTTTTTTTTTTTTATTTAATGACAGATTTGCCCATTCTGGCTAGTAGAATGGAATGCTTTGGTTTTTAATTTATGATACCCATTTTATATGGTAAGGATAAGATTCAGTCCAGATATAATTTTTAATTTATGATTTTCAATTTAAGGATTATTCCATACATATATGATAACATGGAATTTCCATCTTCTAAGGTGGGACCTACTGCCAAGAACCTCCCCATCCCATCCTTCTCCTCCCCGCACACCCATGGAATTTCGAATCGTGTTTTATTCTTCTGGTGCGTTTTTAGCCTCTGCCACTGACCATCTCTGGCGTCATTTACATATCTTTCGATTTTATTTCGATCTTCGTAGATCACCATCGCTCCGTTAAGATCATCTTCCTTCTGTATTCTGCCACTACAGAGAATCCGATCTAGACCTAGTTTGGGGAGAAACATTAATGTATTTTTTTTTTTAACCCATCAAATTAAAAATATAAGCTCATCTTTTTCTTTTTTTTTTCCTTATATAAGTTTTTTTGTTTTTGTTTTTTTTGCTTTGTTATATTTTGGTTTGAGAATATGAATGCTCAACGAAATTAACTAAGGTACCGTTTGGATTTGATTTTTATAAGTATTTATTTGTTTTTTTTTTAATTTGCAATATATAATTTCTTAGAAAAATTTAAAAAATGCAAATAAGTACTTATAATAAACAAATTCAAACGGTGCCTAAAATTATTTTTGTTTTTACAATTCATCATTTTTTTTTTTTTTTTTCGGTATAGATGGTGGAAAAAATATGACATACACCAAAAATAAAAAAAAATAAAACTGATGAGGTTAACTTTATTTTTATATCTCATTAGTTTTTTTTTTCCAACTCATTAGTTAACTTTATTTTTACAGCTCATTAGTTTTTTGGTGCATGGATGGTGGACAAAAACTAATGAGCTTAACATTTTGAAGGGGAGAAGTTTTTAAATAATGAAAGAAAGTTGATTTTGATTTTGATTTTGATTCAGTTTACTTGATTTTAGATAAAAATAAAGAAGAATATTACTCGCCTAAAGTCAAGGAAATTTGAATGAAAGTCGACTATCCATTTGTTACTAAGGACATCTTTATCCTTTTATATTTTCCAAGATTTTTGGGTATCCATATTTTTTTGCTGGACTTATGAGTATAAATTTTTGGTGAAGGACTTGTGTAAAGAACCCATTTAATTACCACATATCAAAATAGCAATAGGAATAATATATCCTGTACCACTAAAGTGCACCATAACCTAATGTACTTGATTGATCTCAACTTTATATTGAATCTAACCATATATTCATTATAGACTATAAATTCAATCCGTTTTTTAGCAAAATGATAAATAAATCAATGGAAGCCTGGAAACCTACAAAGTAGAAAATACTCCAACATTCTCCCACTTGGGCAATATTAATTGTTTGCAACTTTGCATAATAATAACAAAATATATACATATATACATTAGTTTTTGAATAGAACTGATCCAATCAGCATATGCTTATATAAGTTTATGTAAGCATGAAACTAGTAAATTAATAATGTTGGGATACATGTTTTGAAAAACTGACCGTTAGATTAGAAAATATACTTATATATGTCATATATGCCAAAAATCACAGTATTCCAACGATTGATTTCCTAGAAATATCACTAGAAAATGGTGTGACAGTTCTCAGCGATAACAGTTTTTTCGGTCTATATTTGAGATATTTACATTGGATCACCGTGTTTTTTGGCATGCATGACATTTATAAAGAAGAATATCTAATCCAACGGTCAGATTTTCAAAAAATGAATTATACAATTATCTATTAGCTTCATACTTATATAAGATATATAAGCACATGCTGACTAGATCGGGACTTAGTTTTTGAAAACAACTGCATGTTGAACTACTTTGGTGGCTTACATGGCCTAAATGAAAACACAGTAGTAGCATGATCGGGTCCAACAACATCAATAATGACCGATCCAGTGACATAAGCCCACTCATAGTTACAAACGCTAACATTCTTACAGAAAAGGAAGAGAAGAATCCAAAAAGGGAGTAACCCACCCTTGATAGCTGGCTGGCCGCCCAATTCAATCTTGCGGTAGCGGATTCACCAGCCAAGAAATCATCCACATGGCTAATTTGCACCAGGGGTGGAAATTTGGTTGGAAACATTTGGTTCTTGCATATTGAAGGAAATTTCAGGATTTGAAACTAGTTCCATTTGTAAAGAAGAAAGGCAAAAACCTAGGAAACAAACGCTCCTCTGCGTTTCATTGTGCAGAACTGGATTTAATTTGGAATCCCAGTACATATTTTAAACGGGTGATGAAATTCCTATTATGACTGGGTTATAACTTTTAAGATCCCCACTAGCTAGTTTTCCTCTAAATAAAAATGCTATTGCCACATATTAATTGGAGACTTGGGAGTGTTATTCCTCAAAAAAAATTTGTTAATATTTCAAACATTCTTTATGAGTTCATGTTTGGTTTTCATTTCATTTGTTTTGATAACCTCCAGTGCTTTTGCTGATAAAACCACTCCTAGAGAAGCAGCAGCATGAGCAGGTTTCTGTCACAATTTAACGTATAGGATATGACAACTGACCAGGTCTAGAGTTTGAACAGCCGAAAAAACAATAAAAGGAAAAGAAACAATACCAGAACTTGTGACCCATTAGTGGTCTCTTTAGGATTTCTCATCGGAACAAGATCAAACACCTGAATTCATCTCAAGTACTGAGATTTCTCCATAGAACTACCTTCTCCTGGATCTTCCACGTACTTATAACAGTAATTGTATAAATTTTGAGGTTTGTAGTTCCCTGGGGAGTCAAGTCAAACACACCTTCTTATGACAGAGTCTTGTATGCATTCAAGTTCTAAGTTCTAACCTCCATGGCCTACACATGCATAAGACACCAAAGAAGAGTGTAGTAATGTTGGTATTATTGAAGAAATAAGTACATGTATACATGACATTGTTTTCTTTTCTTTCCTATATTTTTCTTTCTCCTTTCCTATTTCTTTTTCTTTTTTTTTCTAACCTCAGGTATAAATAAGGGTGTTGCAATTTCTCCTCTTGGATCCTTCAAACTTTCCCATATATATATTTTTACAACTTCCACCCAGTAAAATTGACATAACACCATCTACACAACTTAGGACATGTAACTTATTTTCGTCTTCCACAAGCACCCCACGATTATTCCATATCCCCTCCATTATGGCATCTATACAATCCACAGGCTCATTCCATCATTAAGCAAAAAAATCACTGGAAAATGACCCGCATTGTCTTCTGTACTGCTATGACATACACCCGCCATGAGTTTATTTATCCAATGCCATTGTCACACATGATAAGCCATGCCCACTTCAATCAGTGAGGTATGTGGAATCCCAAGTGCAATTGCTGGTCGCCTGCAGTTCCGCCTAAGAAACGCATAGATGATGTCAATGACAAATTTCTTCATGAAAGGTGAGGCCTCTGTTGCCCGAACGTAAGTATTGCCCATCATGTAAGCCAAACCAGCTTCCTTTGCCTCCATTAGTTCCTTCACTTCTTCATTTGATCCTAAATTTCGGAACACAACTTTTCTCCTCTGGCCAGCACCGCTGCCAGCCTCATTTCCCACTGCCACGGCATCCGTCACACAGACTGCAGACTGCCCAATCATCACCAATTCTTCACCATGGCACTCACGTTGCAAGAAAACTGCCACTGTTTCTATCAGCTGGGTTTCAAAACCATAGCTGTCCCTTACATCCTTGTATCCATACCTGACCACAGTGATACATTTAAGATTCAGCAATTGTTCGTAACAGAGTATATAATACATTCTAAGAAACAAAGTACCTGACAATACAGCGAAAGAGGCAGAACTCAGGTGGGCCAACCCGGCCAACAAGGAAGCGCTCACCAGCCGGGACATTTGGGACCATCAAAGACCGAAGGGTCACAAAGATGAGGATCTGATGGAAGGCAGGAAGGTTTGTGACAAAATGTGCAAACATTGGTGGGACACCAGATGCAACATTGGAGAAAATTAGGCCAATTCCAGGAACCCTGGCTATACCTAGGCTCGGCCCAAGGTTTAGAAGCCCCTCCAAGCATACCTTGTTTTGCAACTCAAAGTCATGTTTCTTTGAAGTCCCATAATGCCAGACAGACATAAGAGACAGGGTTATTAGAGAGATGAGAAGGGGAAGCCAGCCTCCTTCGTGTACTTTAGCAAGACAAGCAGAGATATAGAGCAGCTCAACGGATCCAAAGATTGTTACAAACATAGATGCCAACCAAACATTTTGCTTCCAAATCGTACTAATAATGAGAAACATTAAGCATGTTGTGATGAACATCACTGTGATCACGGCAAGACCTGAACGGACAACAACAACGAGATCAAAAAGTTCATTTAAAACACACACACAGACATACATACATACATACACACACACACACACACACACACACACATATATATATATATAGAGAGAGAGAGAGACAAACCATATGCATTGCCAATCATATCAGTGTCTTGAAAACCGATAACAACAGCAAGGCATAATACCATCAAAATCCAGTTCACCTCTGGTATATAAATCTGCCCATGAATTTGGCTTGATGTGTGTATTATCTTGACCCGTGGGAAGCACCTTAGTGCCCTAGACTGACTAATAATTGAGAAAGTAGCTGAAATTATCGCTTGACTTCCAACCACAGTTGCGAGAGTAGCAATAATAAATACCGGCCAAAATATAGCATCTGAATGACAAAGGGAAGTAAAAGAAGAAAAAAGGAAAAATGAGAACATGCCAGCAAAAAATAAATGAATCATAAATATGTCATCTAGAAATACTACAAAGCATACACAAAAATTTCAGTCACTTTACATATCATTAACCTGATAAAATGACCACATAATATACAGTTGACAATTAAACATCACCATAATGTCACAAAAAAACTGCTAATGTAGTTGGAACATGCCTATCTGCAAGGCCAAAACAAGCACGAAATTTTAGGCTCCCAAATGTGAACATTCATGGTTCTTTGACAAAAATTAGCTCATCTGGAAGTTGAATGCATCTAGGGTGGGTAGCTTTGGGTGCCTTTCCTTTATTCTAGTTTGGAGACATATCAATCAACAAAGACATGTCATTCAACAATTTCATCGCAAGATGATCAGTTCTCAAACATTTATTCCTATGGCCTAACAATAATCTGTATCTTATTTTGCAAGAAAAATTTCTCATGTTATAAAGTTTAACTACAATGACACAGAAGTGACTAAATCAAAGCTTGAAAGAATGGCATGTAGCATTGAGTTCTTCGAAAAGAAACAGTGACTATGGAATAACTAGCTAATAAATTTTCTGGTTTATAGAAACATATTATTTTAGTCTTACCAGGGATGGCTTTGTAGAAACTACTCTCGACATCCGATGTGTTCTTGGAGAGGTAAGCAGCTTCACCCATGTATGCCAGAACTAAGCAAGGATAAACAACTCCTGTAAATGCAATCTGCCACACACAATAGAACAACCACAATAAAATATATATATATAAAATAACAAGACAAATTACAATTAGGAAAAATTCATTAATCCTCTTGTTTGTTTATTAAACCAAAAATCATATAGATATCCTGAATAACATTGTATGATGGCCAAACTTAAAAACAGGACATAATTAAGAAAAATAACAATGTCCAAAAAAAATATTTGTATAAACCCTCCAATTTGACTTTTCTAACCTTGTTCCCTTCTCAAAAGAACTTTCATTTTAAGGAAGCAATAATTACCCTGACAGAAAGTTGGGAGAAATGGCCAAGATCAGCAAACATTGCTTCCGCACCTGATAGAACCAAAATAATTTTCAGCCTTATCAAAAGAGAAGCTTGCTGCAATACATATTAGATTTCTGGGGTTATCCATCCAACCAACCTGTAATGCAAAGAACAATGCCTCCAAGGGAACTCCATCCATGTTTTCCAGCTTTCTTGAAAAAGTTATATATATAATACGGTGACAGAGCACAGACAACACGAGGGTTCCAATGAATTATGTTGTAAATGCCTACCGCACTAATGCACAGCAGCCAAGCTATCACAATCGGAGCGAAAAGAAAACCAACTCTGTGTGTCCCATAATGCTGAAGAGCAAAAAGGCCCACCAGGATAATGCAGGCTATGAGCACAGTATATTCTGGCATGAACAAATAGATTAAAAAGTAATTCTTTGCACAAAACTAGACCAAAAATATTTCATAGGGATTCAAGGAAAACACGATGTGATACATCGACTTTTCTTTAAAGACAGAAAAAGTAATGTTAATTGTCAAGGTACCCTTCTCCTGTTTATGATTCCAATTAAAATTCCTTCTGTAGGACAATTCTACAAAGAATATGAGCTTTTGCTGCATTATATTGTTTTCTCAGTCCCATTTGGTTGCTGAGAAGTCATCAAAGGAAAAGAAAACTAAACATGGATTTTTCAACAGGCACTCCAAACCCAACCTACTACAAAACTAGCACCAATGAAATAGCTATTGCCATTGCACTTACTGTCATGAAAATCTTTATCCTTGATTTTGATTCCACTAACTGCAGAAAGGACTGAAATACACACACACAAAAAGAAGGAAAAATCAATAATCATTAGTAGTTGCAGAAAGATGCCGTGCATAGAAAAATACTATTGGTATTTAATTATCCATTAGAAAATCAATCAAACAGTTCAAGTGAATTGGTTAAAATTCAAACCAGACATTGTCGGGGTCAGTATTCCGTCACCAATAACCATGCTAGTCCCAAGAAGAACAACAAGCAGCAATACAATGCGTGAACTCTGATGCTTTTCAAAAAATTCTTTTATTAGTAAGCTAGTTCTTGTCTCCTTGATAGAAATTCCAGACTTGTAAGAAGATACGCGATCATATGCAGCAACAGAAGAGTTCAAAAGTCCCATCTTTGAGTGTCGACAGAGTAGTGAATATAAGGCAAATGTTCCTCCTGCAAAAATAAATCTCTATTACATATATCCCAAAATAATCAGTGATAATTTCTTACACCAACATTGTTCTTAAAACATATAATTTGGGTCATCATGAGTACCTTCACCGTTATCATCAGCTCCTAAAACAAATATAATGTACTTGCAGAGAGGGATAATAGTCAAAGTCCAGAAAACCAGAGAAAGTACACCAAAAATCTCATCGTCTTCTTCATAATGTTGCAAAAACCTTGAGAAAGTACTTTTGTAGACGTAAATGGGAGATGTGCTCAGGTCACCATAAACAACCCCAAAACTCTGGTATCCTAGGCACAGAGTGGCCCAATAGAATTGCTGTGGGCAGTGCAAACAAGACAACTGTTTCATTCTTTGAAACATTAAAGGACAATATAACTTTCAAGTAAATCAATGAAAATCAGACACTAATTCTGAAAAGAAAAAGAACTAAAATTGAGTTAAATTAAATGGGTCAGCAGAATTTCTTGTTTGGGGGTTGGGGGGGGGGGCTGGTGGGCACTGCCCACAGCAATTCTATTGGGCAACTA